>OZ012739.1:395467836-395487836 GCA_963859935.3 Lathyrus sativus | reverse complement strand
CACACAAACACACATACGCGCGCGTGCGCAATCACACATACACGTGCGCACACACACAGACACACATGCGTGCACAGACACACGCGCACGCGCACGCGCGCTTGTGCACACACACACACAGACGCTTGCGCGTGCGCACACACACACACACACGTGCGTGCACCCACACAAACACATATATGCGTGGGCGTACACACACAAACACACAGACGCACACACGCACACACATGCGCTCACACACGCGCGCACACACGCGCGCGTGCACACACCTACGCACGTGCACACACACACAAACACGCACGCGCGCGCGTGCGCACACGCTCTCACTCACACACACACACACACACACACATACACGTGCGCACACGTGTGCCCTTACACAAACACACACACGAAAACACGTGCACACATGTGTGTGTGCGTGCGAGAGCGCACGCGCGCGCGTGTGTTTGTGTTAGCGTACGTGTGTGTGTGTGTGTGCGTGCGGTATGCGTGAGTGTGTGCGTGTGTGTGAGTGTGTCTATGCAGGTGTGTATGTGTGTCTAATTACGCGCGAGTGTGAGTGTGTGCGCGCGCGTGTGTTTGTGTGTGTGTGCGCACGTGTGTTTGTGTGTGTGTGTGTCTGTGTTGCACGCACGCGTGTGTGTTTGTGTGTGTCTGCGCAGGTGTGTGTGTGTGTCTGTGTGTTCGCACGCGTGTGTTTTTGTGTGTGGGTGTGCGTGTCTGCGTGTGGGTGTGTGCGCGCACGTGTGTTTGGGTGTGCACAACCACGTACGCGCGTGTGTATTTGTGTGTGTGTGTGTGTTAATCCAAGCGTGCGTGCGTACGTGTGTGTGTATGTGTGTGTGTGTGCGTGTTTATTTGTCTGTCTGTGTGCTTGTGTGTGTCTGTGTGTATATGGGTTTGTACAACCACGCACGCGAGTGTATATTTGTGTGTGTGTGTGTGTATGTGTGCGTGCGTGCGTGCGTGTGTGTGTATGTGTGTGTGTGTGCACGCGTGTGTATGTTTGCATGCACGCGTGTGTATTTGTGTGTGTGTTTGTGTGTGCGCACGTGCTTGCGTGTGTGTGTGTGTGTGTGGGTGCAAGCGTGTGTATTGGTGTGGGTGTGTGTGTGCACGCGCTTATGTATGTGTGTGTACGCGTGTGTGTGCACGCGTGTGTATTGGTGTGTGTGCGCGCACGTGTGTGTGTTTGTGTATGTGTGTGTGGCTGTATGTGAGAGAGTGTGAGCATGCGCGCGCGTGTATTTGTGTGCGTGTGTGCATGTGTGCAAACGTGTGTGTGTGTGTGTGTGTTTGTGCACGTGTGTGTGTGTGTGTGTTTGCCTGTGCGTGTGTGTCTGTGTGTGTCTGTGGGTGCGCGCACGTGTGTGTGTGCGCGCACGCGTGTGTGTGAGGACAAGCGTCGTGTGTGTGTGTGTGTGTGTCTGTGTACGCGCGTGTGTGAGAGTTTGTGTGCGCGTGTTTTTTTTTGTGTGTGTGTTTGTGTCTGCACAAGTGTGTGTGTGTGTGTGTGTGTTTGCGTCTGTGTGTACGCGTGCGTATGTATGTTTGTGTGTGTGTTTGCATGCGTGTGTATGTTTGCACGCCCACGAGTGTTTGTTTGTGTGTGTGCGTGTGCGCACGTGCTTGCGTGTGTGTGTGTGAGTGTGCGCACGCGTGTTTATGTGTGGGTGCGTGTGCACGCGCTTGTGTGTCTGTGTATGCGTGCACGTGTGTGTGTGTGTGTGTGTGTTTATTTGTCTGTCTGTGTGTGTGTATGTGAGAGAATGTGAGCACACTTGTGTGTGTTTGTGTGCGTGTGTGCACGTCTGCAAACGCGTGTGTGTATGTGAGAGAGAGAGAGTGTGTGCACACACGTGTATGTGTTTGCGCGCGCGTGTTTGTCTCTGTGTGTGTGTGTGTGCGCGCGCACGCGTGTGTGTATGGGAGCGCACGTGCGTGAGTATTTGTGTGTGCGTGTGCGTGTGTGTGTGTGCGCGCGTGTGCATGCGTGTGTACGTGTGTGCGTGTGTGTGTTGCACCCCAAAATTTGACCAACTACTTATCGCAATTTGGCTCATGTTTCGACTCATTTCATTTTGCATTTGCATACCACGTACATTGCATTTTTTTCCAGTCAGGTTGACTTTATCGGGATTACAGCCCTCTGATCGCGCTTCAGGCATTTCAAGCCAATACGAGGACGTATTTTGGAGAATCGGTGCTCGTTCCCGGTGTTTTCAGCTCTCGCTAATTTTTACCGTTTATTTCGATATAGTCGCTAATCGATTTAATCGGCTTCCTCAGTATCTTTAGATTTTTTTCCTTATTTTCTAGAATTTTTTATGGGTTTAATTTGATTTTTCTAGTTAGTTAGATTTTTTTTTAATTAGATTTTTTTTTAATAGATATTAATTGTTTTTAAATAGTTTAGTTTTAATTCCCTTTTTTAGGAATTTCTTTAATGATTTTTAAATTGATTTTAAGAATAAACCATATTTTTAGATATTAAATAGAGTTTTAATAAATAATTTAATAGTTTCTTTCTTTTAATAGGTTTTTAAAATAGAAATTAATAGAAATTCCCTATTTTTTGTTTGTATAGAAATTAGTGGAATTATTAGAGTTTTTTCCTATTTTTATTAGTTTAGAGATTAAATAGGATTTAATAGAGTTTTCATTAGTTTAGAGATTAATATAGATTTAATAGTTAATTCTCTTTTCTTAGATTTAATTAGAATTTAATAGAGTTTAATTAGATTTTAATCATTTGTTTAGATGTTAATTAGAGTTTCTTAGTTTTAATTAGGATTATATTGGTTTTAATTTTCGTTTAAGATTTAATTGTAGTTTTTAATCTTCATTTAGTTAATTGAGTGTTAATTAGGCTTAATCTGTATTAATTGGATCATTAGTTCAAAGTCTTAATTTCGTGGACTCAGTTTTTGGAGGCCCAATCCCCAGGTTCTGCCACATGTCAACCTATATAAACCTCCACGCGTGCATTCTGAAGCCTCTCCATCAGTTTCCACGTTTCACTCAGGTCCCACTTCACTCCACGTTTTCTTCCACCTCCATTGCCATGTTCCTCTCTCTCAGTTTTCCACGTTTCCCACTTCTTCACGTAGCCACGTGCCACTCCCTCTCACTGCCACCTCGCCTAACACGTGCCTCGCTGTCTCTCTCCCATGCTGCATGTGTAACACTACACCGACACGCGTCTTCCTCACCAGGCCATCACCAGAGACCGCGCCGGAGGCCATGCAAACACGCCGGTAAACCATCGGCGAAATCACACGGTGGCGCAACTCACCGGATTCTGCAACTGTCGTCGGAACTCCAAGAAAACTCATCACTCCTCACGATCAAGATCCTTCAAACATCTCCAGAAGCTGCATCTCATGCCAGAATCCTCATCCAATCTTCATCGACGTTCATGCGATTTTTCCAGATTCATCAAAAATATTCATCAACCTCACCGAACGTTCAACCATCTTCAACCGTTTTCCAGAAGATCTTCAGGATCTTCGTCCAGGTTCAACAATGTTCTTCACTGATTCATCTGGAATTTCCAGAAATCTCTAACACCTTCAAGGTTCGGATCATCGTCATCATCACATGTTCGAGAACCTTCGTCCATCTCCATTCATGAGTTTTCCAGAATGATGATCTTCATCAACAACCTTCATCATTCTCCAGATTATCGAAGAACTTCATCATCATGAACTTCATAGACGTTCATGGATTCATCATCGTCTCCAGATCTGCTCGTGGTTCATCAAGAACATCCAGATCCAAAACTCTCCGGAGATCTGTTCAAGAACCTTCATCCACTCCATCAGATCTTCCTTCAATTGTTCTTCAAGAAGGTTTGCCAGTTCTTCGTTATTTCCCAAATTCTCCAGATTATCTTCATGAATCTTGCAACATGCAACCTCCATCTTCTCCAGATCCAAGATCTTCTTAGATTCATCAGGTAACTTCATGTGTTCATCTGTCAAGAGATCCCTCAAGAATCCTCAACAAGCAGCAAATTTCATCATCAGAACATTTGATCCAAGAGTTGAATGAAGGCGTGTGGGAGATCGTCTGAGAAGAAACTTTGTTTGAGCAAGATTGGTAAGGAAGGATGCTAAGCGTGTGAATCTGTGAAGAGTTTTGAGAGAGAGAGCTGAACGAGAGGAAGTCTGGGACGGCGCCGTGAACAGTGGTGTGGGGGACCTAGGGTTTTTTCTGAGAGTTGGAACGAGGAGGGAGAGAGGGCAATGGATTGGGCCTTGGGCCCTATTGTGTTCAATCCGTACACCCCCCGTTTTTCTTCCAATTCCCTGCACCCTCCGTTTATTTTGTTTGTTGTTGTGGTTTGGTTGATTGGGTTGGGCCCCATTCTGATTAACACTCTCCGTTTCTCCTCTAACACCCCTCCCACGTCTGAGTGTGTAGATGGGCTGGGCCCTGTCCGTTTTGCTGCAGCACCCCCGGTTCACTTTCTTCACCCCTGTCCCCTGTTTTTGTTTTTCAGAATTTCCTTATTAGGCTGGGCCCTAACTCTGCTCTATTTTGCTGGCTGTACCTCTGGTTCTGCAGTTTGCACCCCCCTTTTTGTTTTTCTCTTGTTTTTTTCATTATTTTCTTTTATAGTCATTTGTTTAGATTTTTTTTAAGAAAAGAATATGTAATAGCAAAAATATGTAATATAAGCATAGAAAAAAAATAGAGAAATGGAAATATAAAAATAATAGAAATATTATAATAGCTTATAGATTGTATATTTTTTAGGATATATTTCCTTTTAGGATTTCTTTTTACACTTTTAGAAGTAGATTTAAATGTCCATTTGTTAGGGGACTTTTTATACTTTTAGAAGTAGATTTAAAAGTTCACTTGTTAGGGGACTCTTTTCCATTAGATTTTCCATAATAGTTGGATAAGATTTTTAGGAGTTTATTTTCCTGTACCCAATCATTGTAATTTCCTCAGAATATTAATAAAATGAGATTTGTGTTGTGGTCTCCGTTCTACCCGTAGTTAGGCTGAACTACAGCTGCTCTGACTTTCTCTGATGAGAATATGTAGGCATAGGATGCGATATCCTAGCGAGCACACTAACAACTAACCTTTTTTATTCTCCTCGCTGTGGTGCAATCGAGACTTTCCCGCTGACAACTGATGTTATCCTTTTCTCTTGCCCAAGTGCATTTGAGACCAGACCATAGTTCTAGTTCTCGTAGGTTCCCGTACCCAGAAACCCAACATACTACGTCCGTTCTACCGCAAACAGGTACGCCTAAGTCTCCAATGGTCGAGCAACGTCCACCTAACTGCTAGAATGCGTACGCTAGTATCGTCAATCCTTTCTCTCACCCCCGTGTGACCGAGAACACCCTGTCTAGCCATAGTTAGCCTGAACTACGTCATGCTCTGATTTCTCTGAAGAGAATATGTAGGCCCAAGACGCGACGTCTTGCCAAGCAACTTAACCCGTAGTTTCCCGAACTACGCAGACTCTGATTTCTCGTTCTCTGATGAGAATACGTAGGCATAGAGTGCGACGCTCTATCGAGTCAATTTCGTCCCGTTTAGATTTAGCAGCCGTAGATAGATTGTTTTTCATCCTTAGACAAACCAGCAAGCGTGGATCCCGTCGAGTACGACGGACGTGAGGGGTGCTAATACCTTCCCCTTGCGTAACCGACTCCCGAACCCAGACAACGGCTGCGACGACCTTGTCTTACCCTTTTTCGTCAGGTTTTTCCGATCGTTTCCTTTCCCGCTCCGAGGGATAAATAACGAAAGGTGGTGACTCTTCTGCTTTTCCGGCACCTTATTTTCGCGAAAGCGACAGCTGGCGACTCTGCTGGGGAAATACGTCCCCTGGCTGCTAAGGACTTCGATGGTTCCTTATGCATGCGGGATCCAACGTCCCTTAAGAGAGTCAATCCTAGCGCTTGTTTTGCGTGTCTGTGGGTGTTTACTTTTTGTGTTGTATGTTACTGATGTATTTACATTTCCCGCACTATATTATTATCTGTTGTTATTGTGCTGTTGTGGGATGGGAGCTCTGATAAGTGAGAAGCCAGACCCAGGCTTGAGTGCACCATAGAATTAGAGTGGAAATTAGTGGGCGCGTGCTTGCTTTGTAGGCACTAGTGTCTCATGAAATCCACGCTTAGACGAGGTTCTCCCAGTTGGCTTCTCTTTCAACCCTTTGGGTTGAGACGGTTGCTAGTTTGGTGGATTGTCGACTCTGGGGACCGATCATTTGTGATTCAGCTAAGTGAGGCCGCTTCATGAGCTAGTGATGCCACACCTTCTGGGTATCGTATCACCCCTCTTGAAAGTCTGTGACGCTGATGAACGCATAGGATGCCGAACTTGAGTCAGTTTAGGTCCATACCCGTGAGTGGGAGGGTTTTTGCAGGAAACTTGACTTCCAGCCTACCCGATATCTTGGTTCTCTCTCGTCAGAGAAGACTTATCCCGTCAGCAGCGCAGCAGCAATCAGAACTTTGTGGGGGGCTGTGATCCCGTGTTTGCTGCATCTTGCATTGCATTTGCATGAACGTTCCTGCATCATATTGCATGTCATTCTCCAGCTAGTCAGAGCTCTTATCCGGCCGTTGTTTTGATTCTGAAGGTGAGTGCTGAAGACGACCAAGGGGTTGAAGCAGATTTGATCAGAGTCAAGCAGTGAAGTCAGTTGAAAGTTGTGGGTAGCTATGTCAGAGAGCAGCTTCCAGTTGGTTGATACCTTGTCAGGTTTCACTGTGACGTCCAATCCTCTGTATGGATCTACGCATGACGAAGACTTTCCGCAAGTGAACAACCTTACTGCAGTTCAGCTTGTACAACCTTCTGTTGAAGACCGAGTTCTACGTGAGCAATTTGTTGTCCGAGGTGAACGTTCTCCTTCTGTTGATATCTCCGACTACCATGGTTTTGCCTTCCCTGTGCCAAATGCCCGAAGAGAGGTCCCGATAGCAAAGACTGAAGACCCATTAGCTCCCGTGTATGCTGAAAGGTTTCGTGCATTGGATGAAAGGTTCAAAGCCTTGAAAGGTGAAGACGATGTTAACCCTAGTGCTGCATATATGTATCTGGTTCCTGGCTTAGTGTTACCTCCGAAGTTCAGAATGCCGAGGTTTGAAATGTACAAAGGAGATAGTTGCCCGAAGCAACATTTGGTGATGTTCTGCCGAAGAATGACTTCATTCATGCACAACGACAAGTTGATGATTCACTGCTTTCAAGATAGTCTGACTGGGGCATCTCTGAGTTGGTATATGCAGTTAGAGAGTGATCAGATCCGATCATGGGTGGATATAGCCAATGCTTTTCTGAAACAGTATGACTACAATCTTGATGAAGCTCCTAGTCGCATGCAGCTGCAAGAATTGTCTCAAGGGAACAATAAACCTTTCAGGAAGTATGTTCAGAGATGGAGAGAATTTGCTGCTAGAGTGCAACCACCGCTTCTAGACCAAGAGTTAAAAGGCATGTTTGTAAACTCCTTGCAGAGCCCGTACTTCGAAAGAATGCTTGGAGTTGCACCAAATTTCTCTGAATTGGTAAAGGCAGGAGAACGCATCGAGTATGGTGTAAAGACTGGAAGAATCCAGAATGTTTCGAGCAGTCAGGCTGGTGAAACAGAATCTTTCTATAACTTTCAAACTAAAGAAGGAGTTGTGGTCAACGCAATCATGAATGATGTTGGGTATCCTCAAGACGAATCGGTAAAATCTGTTGGTTCTCCGTCTTCTCAGCGGCCAGTATCTTCTGTGTCTCGTTATTCTGGACAGACAATTGTGCCTGGGGCACCACATCGGGAACTTTATGTCGCTCCTCTTGCAAATCCACGAGCCCGTGGTCGAGGTCATCAGAGTCAGCGTCAGAATCAAAACCGACCTCGTAACAACTTGGAACAAAGGAATGCTCCTTTCCATCCAGTGCCTGTGTCGTATATCCAGATTCTGCCACATTTGATTCAGAATTCTTTGGTGGAACCTAAAGCTCTCAAGCCCGTGCCAGAGCCTTACCCTCTTGGGTACAATCCCCATGCTCAGTGTGGTTACTATGGTGGATCTCCAGGGCACTCAACTGAAGATTACAAAGCTTTTCAGGAAAAAGTGCAACAGTTGATCGACAAAGGGTGCATTTCCTTTCCTAAAGGAGTTTTGGTTGTGCATGACAACCTCTCAGCTGTCTGAGCTCGCAGATTCAGAGGGTTATTTCCAGAAGCCAGTGGTCCAGACAGGCAGACGTCCTCAGCATTGGCAGTCCTCAGACTTTTTATCATTTTTTTTGTAGTTTCTTTTCTGTTAGTTACTACTTGCTGTTGAAGATTGTTTGTTTCGAATGGTAATATTAATAAAGTGACTATGCATTTTTCTGAATTAATCATGTCGTTGTCACTCATTTATTGCATTGCACTGACACTTGCACTTTATCCACTCCACTTTATCACTATGATTAGCAAAGATTGGAGGGAGGATGATGAAACTGGATACTCATAACCGATGATCGTATGCTTTCAGATAAAACCTTACCTATGACGTACAAGGCATTGTTTCAAATCCCCTAAACACCGGAGAGATAAGGAAGAGAATCCCTCGTTAACCACTTCGAGCCGAGAAGTAGGAGTTTTTTTTGGACTTTTAAACCCTCACATCTTAACCCAGGGCAGGGTAGTTGTCAGTTAGCTTGATCGAGCGTTCAAGTCTTATGGAGAAGTGTTGCCTTTCGAGGACCAATCACATCGTATTTTTCCCCAGAGGTCGTACCTCATCAACCACAATGGTTAAACCTCACCAATCAGGAGTAAGACAGTTATAAACCTCTCGGATGAATCCAGACAGCCAGTGTCACACGACTTGTTCCAAGAAAGAAAAAAGGAATAAGAAAGCCCGCTAAGTAAAAGAGAAAAGCTGGAAAGCAAATACTTAGGCAAAAATCAGGGCATCCCGCTGGACTTCAAAAGAAAAATCGAAAAAAACTCTGAAGAGTCAGTCCAGGCAAAAATTAGGGAATCAAAAGAATGAAAAAGAAAGGATATAAAAAGAAAAATCCTCGAACAAGGACAAAGTCGTGTAGATACAGACACCGAAACGAAAAAGGAGTAACTGTCACTCCGAAACACCTAGTGAGTTCTTTAACCGGTTGTTCCCAATATTCAACATACCTCTCGAAGAGGCGAGCGCTCGAGCCAAGTTAACTGAACTTTAGGATCGGAGATCATCACGTAGAAGGGGTGGGTACAAATCATAATTTGAGCCAAATATCCTTTGTTTCACGAACCGTGAACCCGACCACAATACAACCCTTAAAAGACCTAATTGAGGCAGGGTTTATTCTGAAAGCGCATTACGACAAGGTTGAGTGACCTGACTCCTACATGATTTGCTAATCATATCCTTGTTGTATTTTTCACTGATCGAATCAGCACTACGTTTGAACTCTTTGGTTCATTCGTCACTCACTAGCATGACACGTAAATGAGTGACAGCACAACATTTTTTCAAAATCTGCATGAACACTGCATTAAAATTACCATTCGTGAATAAACAATTTTAATTGCAGGTCAGTAGTTGATACGAAGAAACTCCAACAGAGAATAGTCAATCAGGACTGAATCGTTAGTAGTCTGGATCAGAACGGTATACTGCGAAGCCCTGTGAATTTGGGGCATTAACTTCCAGTGAGTTTGGAATCAGTTTGTCTGAGGACAAGTCCCGAAGCATCGGTTGATTATGGGACAGATTATTCAAGAGGCAGTTGATCAGAAGTGAATCTTCTCGAGACCTAATCCAGGGGCAGTTATCCAGAACTCTTATGATTTGAGGGCAGATCCCTCCAGTGTTCAATCAGGGCATGTTGAGTCGCTCACCGCTCGTTCAGGGGCAAGTTACTTCAGAGATACTGAGACCAACCGTGCTGAGAGTTGGTTAGTTGAGGATGAATCCTTCCGTTGTACAGATGTCGGGGCAAGCCGCCTGAAGACTGTCTCGTTGCCAGCTGTTTTCTGTTCAGAATGAATTTTCCCAAGAGTCGGATGGGGGCAAGTTGAATTGCACTGGGGCAAGTTGTTCAAAAGAGTTTGTTCACCCCAGCAAGAGTTGAGTGTCAGGGAATCGTGTCATTACCCTACCAAAAAACCTGAAACTTCTGAAGAAGCCTTGCTGCCATTGGATTGTCATCCTACAACCTAACCAGTTACTCAACTGAACCTTGTAACCAAATCGCTTAAAAGTCCAGTTCTCGTCTGGCAAACCGGAGATCAGTTCTCGTCTGAAATCCAAACCAGAAACCAGCCCTGTCTGGTCACCTTCTCTTCAACCTATTGTTCAACCAATTCTCGCCTGGCTGACACAGTTTTAAAGCCCAGTTCTCGTCTGGCAAACCAGAAATCAATTCTCGTCTGATATCCAAAACCCATAAGTCAGTTCTCGTCTGACAGCCTAACATATGTTGCCATCAGTTCTCGTCTGGTAGTCCACCTCGAATGCTAGTACTCGTCTAGTATTTCTCTTTCAGATCCACTTTTGTTGGTAACCAGAAATGGGTCCCTATCACCATAAACCTATCCCTAAACCAGAAAAAGCCTAAATATATTCGACACGATGATTCCTAGTGACTCGTATGTTGTCACATTCCCCACACAAGGCTCGAGTGATCTCAGCTCCATGATTGGTATTCTGTATTCCTTGTGTTAACGTTATTGAATCAGGATTGTTTTCTCAGCAGAGACGTACAGTTTGAGATTGGTTCCCCTGAGCAGATTGAGACTGCAACAAATTGAGATGGCAATTATCCCTTATCAGAGTAAGATCAAGATTATCCTTAGCAGGGCGAGATTGATATTTCCGGCAGAGTATGGCCATCCCAAGCATCGAATGTTGATTAGCCTGATGTGCTATTTTCCCAAGTGGGTTGAGACTGAAGCTTTCCCTGACCGGCAGATTTGGGTTATTTCCCCAGCAGTGGGACTGATGCAATGTTGTATCCCCACAGAGTCCAAGTTTGACTCCTTTTCCCTCCGAGTCTAGGTCATTGACTCATTCCTCAAGCAGAGGTCGACGTTGATTCCATCATTGAGTAACCTCCAGACGAGTAGACTTTGATGTCAGCCAGAGAAGAGTTATTTCTCAGCAGATTGCTTCGTACCCTATAAGGACTTAGGATGTTCAAAAGGGACCGTTCAGGGTTGTTTTCCTCAGTGAAGTGAGATTCAATTTCAGTGATCGATTGTTATCTTCCGCAGCCGCCAGAGGTGTTTCCTTGATAGGATCTGTATATCTCCAACAGAGTTGTATAATGAGTAGCTAAGGATTGATATCCCCAGCAGTGTTGATACACAGGTATTCCTCATCAGACTTGATAGTCCAGCAGGTGTTACCCAGAAGGGTCAGTCTCCGAAAGGCGTATGCAAGATTATTCTCAGCAAATCAGGATTGATATCCCCGATAGAGTGCAGCAGCTCTCCCCGCAGAGTCTGAATACGGGACCAGGAGCATTTATATGTATCCCCAAGCAGAGAAGATTCTCTCCCCAATCAGATGTATCCTGAAGGAACGTCATCTCCTCAGCTGAGTCAGGAGCCGAAGTGTGTGCTCATCCCCCAGCACCGGGTCATAAGTGCAGGTCTCGTAGGAAACTATTTGTTCACTGAAGTGCGCAGCAACTGATGGTGCCAGACTGAAGTCTCCAGCGGAATTGAAATTCCCCACCCGAGTCGTACTCTCCCCCGAAGCCGGATGATTCCTTCTTCCCTAGCGGAATTGAAATTCCCCACAGAGTCGTACTTCCCCGAGCGAAGCAGAATGATTTCTTCTTCCTTAGCCGAGTTTGCAGTTCCCAAGAGAGCCGAGTCCTTGGAAGCCGCTGAAGCCATGATTGGTTTTCCCCCAATAGAGTGTTGAACAGCTGATGCTGTATTTCCCCATCGGAGTCGTTTTCTCCAGGAAAGTTTAGTCGCGAAGGCCGCGCAGTTTATTTTTGCGATTGGCATCGTTTCCCTCAGCAGTTGTGGTTTGAATACCCAATTGAGCGGGTTCAGGTTCTCGTAGAGCTTTATTCCCCTGCAGCAGTCAACTGAAGTTTGCTTCCCCAGGCGGAGTCCAATTGAGATTGGTGTGAATTCTTCTCCTTGACAGGAGGCTTCTCCCTTCAGCATTTATTTTGCTGACGGGGCCATAGCATGTTGCATGATTGCATAGAATTTACTCAGAAAGCGCGTAGCATTTCCACCGTGTGGAGCATTGCGTCATTGTCAAAGCATATGCATACGAGACATGAGCCAGGTCGCCACCGCTTTTGTTTTGCAGATGCTCCTCCTCAGAATGGTTTGATCAAGATGATTCTTGAATTCTCCCCAACAAAGTCGCTTGCTCAAGATGATTCTTGAATTTCCCAGCAGGGCCGTTTGCTTAAGATGATTTTTAAGACCCCAGTGCAGTCGCCAGAATGGTTGCTCAAGTTGATACTTAGAGTCCCTAGTAAAGGTTGCCCAGGATGATTCCTGAAATCCCCAACAGAGTGTTCGCTCAGGATGATTCCTGAAATCTCCAGTGTTATCGGTTCAAGATGATTCTTGAGGTCCTCAGCAGAGTTGATTCATCCAGAATGATTTCTGGACCCCCGGAGCGGAGTTACTTGATAGTTCTCCAGAATCCCCAGCGGAGATGCGTTATCCCCAGCAGGTTTTTGAACGGCGAAGTTGAAACCCCCCCGAAGATTTCATGATTGAAGTCCGACCGTGTTAATGAAGCAGTTCTCTCAGCTGATGCGGAGTGCCTGATGGCAGAGGTTTAGATATTCCCAGTTGGCTCATGATTGACCAAGAATTCTATTCCCGACTTGCTGATGAAGTCCGGCTGATGCCCGACAGTAATGCGGAGTGCCTGATGGCATGATCAACCTGATGGTTGAAGTCCGGCTGATGCCCGACAGATGTCTTTGAATGCCTGATGGCATGATCAACCTGATGGTTGAAGTCCGGCTGATGCCCGACAGTTTTATGAATGCCTGATGGCATGATCAACCTGATTGTTGACCTGGCGAGTCCCGAGGAATTCTTCCGCTATGACACAGAACGCCTGATGACATAATCAACCTTGTATTACCGGTTACCGAGTGACCAGTGGCCCCTTGATGAATTGAGGACGAATATCTACAGCAGAATCAGATGATCATCCTGAAGGAGGTTCAGATCAGTATTTCTTCAGCTAGTTGCCGTGCAACTATCATTTCAGTTTCCGAATATTTGTTCCCATCAGAGTACCGTGTACTTGTGTAGTTGGCAAATTTCTGAGTTCTTTGGTATTCAACCGTCTTCTACCTTTGAATGTTTGAAAGTCGTTCGCTCTTCAACCCTTCAGGTCCAAGCCGTTTGAATAGGGGCAGCTGTTGCACCCCAAAATTTGACCAACTACTTATCAAAATTTGGCTCATGTTTCGACTCATTTCATTTTGCATTTGCATACCACGTAAATTGCATTTTTTCCAGTCAGGTTGACTTTATCGGGATTACAGCCCTCTGATCGCACTTCAGGCATTTCAGGCCAATACGAGGACGTATTTTGGAGAATCGGTGCTCGTTCCCGGTGTTTTCAGCTTTCGCTGTTGTTTTTGAGGACATCTCGGTGTCCGAATTTTTAGCGTTTATTTCGATATAGTCGCTAATCGATTTAATCGGCTTCCTCGGTATCTTTAGATTTTTTTTCCTTATTTTCTAGAATTTTTTATGGGTTTAATTTGATTTTTCTAGTTAGTTAGATTTTTTTTAATAGATATTAATTGTTTTTAAATAGTTTAGTTTTAATTCCCTTTTTTAGGAATTTCTTTAATGATTTTTAAATAGATTTTAAGAATAAACCATATTTTTAGATATTAAATAGAGTTTTAATAAATAGTTTAATAGTTTCTTTCTTTTAATAGGTTTTTAAAATAGAAATTAATAGAAATTCCCTATTTTTCGTTTGTATAGAAATTAGTGGAATTATTAGAGTTTTTTCCTATTTTTATTAGTTTAGAGATTAAATAGGATTTAATAGAGTTTTCATTAGTTTAGAGATTAATATAGATTTAATAGTTAATTCTCTTTTCTTAGATTTAATTAGAATTTAATAGAGTTTAATTAGATTTTAATCATTTGTTTAGATGTTAATTAGAGTTTCTTAGTTTTAATTAGGATTATATTGGTTTTAATTTTCGTTTAAGATTTAATTGTAGTTTTTAATCTTCATTTAGTTAATTGAGTGTTAATTAGGCTTAATCTGTATTAATTGGATCATTAGTTCAGAGTCTTAATTTCGTGGGCCCAGTTTTTGGAGGCCCAATCCCTAGGTTCTGCCACATGTCAGCCTATATAAACCTCCACGCGTGCATTCTGAAGCCTCTCCATCAGTTTCCACGTTTCACTCAGGTCCCACTTCACTCCAAGTTTTCTTCCACCTCCATTGCCACGTTCCTCTCTCTCAGTTTTCCACGTTTCCCACTTCTTCACGTAGCCACGTGCAACTCCCTCTCACTGCCACCTCGCCTAACACGTGCCTCACCGTCTCTCTCCCATGCTGCATGCGTAACACTACACCGACACACGTCTTCCTCACCAGGCCATCACCAGAGACCGCGCCGGAGGCCATGCAAACACGTCGGTAAACCATCGGCGAAATCACACGGTGGCGCAACTCACCGGATTTTGCAACTGTCGTCGGAACTCCAAGAACACTCATCACTCCTCACGATCAAGATCCTTCAAACATCTCCAGAAGCTGCATCTCATGCCGGAATCCTCATCCAATCTTCATCGACATTCATGCGATTTTTCCAGATTCATCAACAATATTCATCAACCTCACTGAACGTTCATCCATCTTCAACCGTTTTCCAGAAGATCTTCAGGATCTTCGTCCAGGTTCAACAATGTTCTTCACTGATTCATCTGGAATTTCCAGAAATCTCTAACACCTTCAAGATTCGGATCATCGTCATCATCACATGTTCGAGAACCTTCGTCCATCTCCATTCATGAGTTTTCCAGAATGATGATCTTCATCAACAACCTTCATCATTCTCCAGATTATCGAAAAACTTCATCATCATGAACTTCATAGACGTTTATGGATTCATCATCGTCTCCAGATATGCTCGTGGTTCATCAAGAACATCCAGATCCAAAACTCTCCGGAGATCTGTTCAAGAACCTTCATCCACTCCATCAGATCTTCCTTCAGTTTTTCTTCAAGAAGGTTCGCCAGTTCTTCATTATTTCCCAGATTCTCCAGATTATCTTCATGAATCTTGCAACATGCAACCTCCATCGTCTCCAGATCCAATATCTTCTTAGATTCATCAGGTAACTTCATGTGTTCATCTGTCAAGAGATCCCTCAAGAATCCTCAACAAGCAGCAAATTTCATCATCAGAACATTTGATCCAAGAGTTGAATGAAGGCGTGTGGGAGATCGTCTGAGAAGAAACTTTGTTTGAGCAAGATTGGTAAGGAAGGATGCTGAGCGTGTGAATCTGTGAAGAGTTTTGAGAGAGAGAGCTGAACGAGAGGAAGTCTGGGACGGCGCCGTGAACAGTGGTGTGGGGGACCTAGGGTTTTTTTTCTGAGAGTTGGAACGAGGAGGGAGAGAGGGCAATGGATTGGGCCTTGGGCCCTATTGTGTTCAATCCGTACACCTCCCATTTTTCTTCCAATTCCCTACACCCTCCGTTTTTTTTGTTTGTTGTTGTGGTTTGGTTGATTAGGCTGGGCCCCATTCTGATTAACACTCTCCGTTTCTCCTCTAACACCCCTCCCACGTCTGAGTGTGTAGATGGGTTGGGCCTTGTCCGTTTTGCTGCAGCACCCCCGATTCACTTTCTTCACCCCTGTCCCATGTTTTTGTTTTTCAGAATTTCCTTATTGGGCTGGGCCCTAACTCTGCTCTATTTTGCTGGCTGTACCTCTGGTTCTGCAGTTTGCACCCCCTTTTTGTTTTTCTCTTGTTTTTTTCATTATTTTCTTTTATAGTCATTTGTTTAGATTTTTTTTAAGAAAAGAATATGTAATAGCAAAAATATGTAATATAAGCGTAGAAAAAATATAGAAATGGAAATATAAAAATAATAGAAATATTATAATAGCTTATAGATTGTAGATTTTTTAGGATATATTTCCTTTTAGGATTTCTTTTTACACTTTTAGAAGTAGATTTAAATGTCCATTTGTTAGGGGACTTTTTACACTTTTAGAAGTAGATTTAAAAGTCCACTTGTTAGGGGACTATTTTCCATTAGATTTTCCATAATAGTTGGATAAGATTTTTAGGAGTTTATTTTCCTGTACTCAATCATTGTAATTTCCTCAGAATATTAATAAAATGAGATTTGTGATGTGGTCTCCGTTCTACCCGTAGTTAGGCTGAACTACAGCTGCTCTGACTTTCTCTGATGAGAATATGTAGGCATAGGATGCGATATCCTAGCGAGCACACTAACAACTAACCTTTTTTGTTCTCCTCGCTGCGGTGCGATCGAGACTTTCCCGCTGACAACTGATGTTATCCTTTTCTCTTGCCCAAGTGCATTTGAGACCAGACCGTAGTTCTAGTTCCCGTAGGTTCCCGTACCCCGAAACCCGACATACTACGTCCGTTCTACCGCAAACAGGTACGCCTAAGTCTCCAATGGTCGAGCAGCGTCTACTTAACTGCTAGAATGCGTACGCTAGTATCGTCAATCCTTTCTCTCACCCCCGTGTGACCGAGAACACCATGTCTAGCCGTAGTTAGCCTGAACTATGTCATGCTCTGATTTCTCTGAAGAGAATACGTAGGCCCAAGACGCGACGTCTTGCCGAGCAACTTAACCCGTAGTTTCCCGAACTACGAAGACTCTGATTTCTCGTTCTCTGATGAGAATACGTAGGCATAGAGTGTGACGCTCTATCGAGTCAATTTCTTCCCGTTTAGATTTAGCAGCCGTAGATAGATTGTTTTTCACCCGTAGACAAACCAGCAAGCGTGGATCCCGTCGAGTACGACGGACGTGAGGGGTGATAATACCTTCCCCTTGTGTAACCGACTCCCGAACCCAGACAACGGTTGCGACGACCTTGTCTTACCCTTTATCGTCAGGTTTTTCCGATCGTTTCCTTTCCCGCTCCGAGAGATAAATAACGAAAGGTGGCGACTCTTCTATTTTGCCGGCACCTTATTTTCCCGAAAGCGACAGTGTGCTTCTGAGCACATACGCGCGCACGGGCACGCTTGTGTGTTTGTGTGTGCGCATGTGTGTATGTGTGTGCACACACGCGCGTGTGCACACACGCGCGTGTGCCTGTTTGTGGGTGTGTGAGCGTGTATGCGTGCGTCCGTGTGTGCGTCTGTGTGTGTGAGTGAGAGAGAGAGAGGGAGAGTGTATGTGCGCACGCGTGTGTGTGTGCTTGCGTATGTGTGTTCATGTGTGTATGTGCACCCGCGTATGTGTGTGTGTGCGTGCACGTGTGTGCGTGCGTCCGTGTATGCGTGTGTGTGTTATGTGTGTGTGAGAGAGAGAGAGAGTGTGTGTGTGTGTGTACGCACACGTGAGTGTGTGCTTGCGTGTGTGTGTGTGTGTCCGTGTGCTTATGTGCACGCGCGTGCTTGTGTATGTGTGTGTGCGTGCGCGCACGCGCGCATGTGTTTGTATGTGTGAGAGAGAGAGAGAGAGAGAGCGTGTGCACGCGCGCGCGCGCGTGTGTGTGTGTGTGGCACGCGCGTTTGTGTATGCGTGTGTGTGTGTGTTTCGGTGCGTGTGTGTGTGTGTCGGTGCGCGCGCGTGTGTGTGTGTGTATGTGTGTATGTGGGCGCACACGTGTGCATGTGCATGTGCGAATGCACACGCGTGTGTCCGTGTGTGTGAGCGTATGTGTGCGCGCACATGTGTGTGCGTGTGCGTGTGTATGCGTGCACATATGTGTATGTGTGTGTGTGTCTGTAAGTGTGTGTTTGTGTATGTGTGTGTGCGTAAGAGAGAGAGTGTGCGCACGCGTGTGATTGTGTGTGTGCACGCGCGTGTGTGTGTGTGTGTGTGTGTCAAAGTGTGCACGCGAGTGTGTGTGTGTGTGTGTGTGTGTGTGTGCGTGTGTGTGTGTGGGTGTGCGCGCGCGTGTGCGCTATCGTGCTTGTGCGCATGCGTGCGTGCATGAGTGTGTGTGTGTGTGTGTGTGTGTGTTTGTGCGTTTATGTTCGAGCGTGTGCGTGTTTTTTTGTATGTGTGCGTGTGTATGTGTGGGCGTGCACGTGTGTATGGTTGTGTACAACCATGCACGCGCGTGTGTATTTGTGTGTGTGTGTGTGTGTGTGTGCGTGCGTGCGTGCGTGTGTGTATGTGTGTGCACACGCGTGTGTATGTTTGCACGCGCGCGCGTGTTTGTGTGTGTGTGTGTGTTTGTGTATGCGCACGTGCTTGCGTGTGTGTGTGTGTGTATGTGCGTGTGTGTGCGCACGCGTGTATATTAGTGTGTGTGTGTGTGTACACGCGCTTGTATATGTGTGTATGCGCACACGTGTGTATGTATGTGCGTGCGCGCACATGTGTGTGTTTATGTATGTGTGTGTGGGTGTATGTGAGAGAGTGTAAGCACGCGCGCGTGTGTTTGTGTGTGTGCGTGTGTGCAAACGTGTGTGTGTGTGTGCGCGCGTGTGCGCACGTGTGTGTGTGTGTGTGTGTGTGTGTGTGTGTGTGAGAGAGAGAGAGAGAGTGTGTATGTGTATGCACGCGTGTGTGTTTGCTTATGCGTGTGTGTCTGTGTGTGTCTGCGGGTGTGCGCGCATGCGTGTGTGTGAGAGCAAGCGCCGTGTGTGTGTGTGCGTGCGCACGCGCATGTGTCTGTATGTGTGTCTGTGTACGCGCGTGTGAGAGAGTTTACGTGCGCATATGTTTCTTTGTTTGTGCGCACGTGTGTTTATGTGTGTGTGTGTCTGTGTTGCGCGCACGCGTGTGTGTGTTTGTGTTTGCACAGGTGTGTGTGTGTCTACGTCTGTGTGTACGCGTGCGTATGTATGTTTGTATGTGTGTTTGCACGCGTGTGTATGTTTGCACGCCCGCGCGTGTTTGTTTGTGTGTGTGCGTGTGCGCGCATGCTTGCGTGTGTGTGAGTGTGCGCACGCGTGTGTATGTGTGGGTGTGTGTGCACGCGCTTGTGTGTGTGTGTGTGTGCGTGCACGTGTGTGTGTGTGTGTTTATTTGTCTGTCTCTGTGTGTGTATGTAAGAGAGTGTGAGCATACGCGCGCGTGTGTGTGTGTGTGCACGCGCGTGTGCGCACGTGTCTGTGTGTGTGTTTGTGTGTGAGATAGAGAGAGTGTATGCACGCGTGAATAAGTTTGTGCGTGCGTGTTAGTCTCTCTGTGTGTGTGTGTGCGCGCACGTGTGTGTGTGTGTGTGTATGGGAGTGCACGTGCGTGAGTATGTGTGTGTGTGTGCACGTGTGTGTGTGGGGGTGTGTCCATGCGTCTGTACGTGTGTACGTGTGTGTGTGCGTGCGTGTGTGCTTCTGCGCACGTACGCGCACACGGGCGCGCTTGTGTGTTTGTGTGTGTGCATGTGGGTATGTATGTGCACACACGTGCGTGTTCCTGTTTGTTGGTGTGTGCCCGTGTATGCGTGCGTCCGTGTGTGCGTCTGTGTGTGTGTGTGAGAGAGAGAGAGAGAGAGAGTGTGCGCACGCGCGTGTGTGTGTGTGTGTGCTTGCGTGTGTGTGTTCGTGTGGGTATGTGCACGCGCGTGTGTGTGTATGTGTGTGCACGTGCGAGCGTCCGTGTGTCCACGTGTGTGTGTTTGTGTGTGTGTGTGTGTGAGAGAGAGAGTGTATGCGCACGCGTGAGGGTGTGCTTGCGTGTGTGTGTGTGTGTCCGTGTGCGTACGTGCACGCGTGTGCTTGTGTGTCTGTGTGTGAGCGCACGCGCTCGCATGTGTTTGTTAGTGTGTGTGTGAGAGCGTGTGTGCACGCGCGTGTGTGTGTGAGTGAGTGTATGTGTGTGTGTGT
>OZ012739.1:395457836-395462836 GCA_963859935.3 Lathyrus sativus | reverse complement strand
GAGATAGAAACATAAGAGAAAGAAAGAAAGAAAAGGAGAGAAAGAATAGAGAAAGAGGAGAAAAGAGAAGAGAAGAGGGAAACTTGGAGAAATCATCAATAATCAACTTCAAGCTTCAATCCAATCAAGGTAAGGGTGAGAAACATTATTATTTGATCAATGTGTATGATTATGTATGAGTTGTGTTGGATTTGTTGGTAGTTTTCTCTATTTTCCGTTTCTAGGGCATAAATGGTTTAATCGGTAGAATCGAGTTTTGAACGGTTAGAATTCAAAATAAATTGCATAGTTTAGTCGGGTAATGTTTAGCCGTGATTATTGGATTTCGTTTGATTGAATTTGGTTGAGTTTGTGAGTTTTGACATTTTTGGATAATTGAGGGTTTGAGATTTTAGTGAAAATCGGACGTCGTAGAAATCGTGTTTAGTGGTTCTAATTCACTGCTATATGTTAGGTGAGTATGAGTATGTGTTTGTTTCGAAAAAAAGAATTGAATCGGTCGGATTTTTGGGCGAAAATGCAAAATCCCGTAGCCATGTTTAGGCAAAATTCTGGTTTTTCGGAAAACTTCGAAAATTCATAACTCTTGAACCGTAAGTCGGTTTTGACCCTCGTTTGAAGCGTAGGTAAGTTAACGAGATTGTATTTCTATAAAAAATGGCTTTGAGGCCTGTACCTAGTTCAATTATAGCATAAAATTGAAAACATATTGTTGTGTTGATTTTTACCGTCGCGAATGTGTGTGATTGATGTGTTATTGTGCAGAATACTTTTGTTATATAACGTATAGCTTGTGCATGTTATGATATGATATGATATGGGTAGCCGTATGGCGTGAATCCTAGATGGTGGAATCGATTATGAAATATAGTCTTTTGACAAATATATGCATATTGTTTGTATGTGAAGAATGCATGAGAACATATTGTGAATATGTGTGCATTGCTTGATAAATGTGGTAATGATATTGAAGTGTAAATGCATATTGATTATATGAGATATTGTGAATGCATGAGAACATATTGTGAATATGTGTGCATTGTTTGAAAAGGTAATGAGGTTTAATTATGAATGCATATTTGTTGTATCCGATTATTTTGAATTAATGCATGGGAGCATATTGTAAGATATGCGTGCATTGTTTGACAAATATGTTGATGAAAAGTATGAATACTTGATTATATGATATGTTGTGTGTGAAATCTTGTTTAATTCTTGAAGGGAGGAATTATGTGAATGCATGGGATTAAGACGTGTGATCGGTCTTAAGTGCATTTTGTTGTTGATTGCATATGCATCATTTAGTCAAGAGGCAATATTTGATAGTTTCGTGGAGACTAGTGGCTTGTCCCAAACCTAGAGCGGGGTTTGAAAGCTTAGGGAATGGGCTTTTTGTGTGTTATTGGTCTAGGGAACGGACCCGGTTTAAGTGTAAAAACCGAAAAATAATAACGAGTGTTGGTACCACATGGCATGAGTTGCATTGAGTTGCATTGAGTCTCATGGAATGAATATATGATTGTTGTATGAAGTTATGCATAGGTGTATGTACATGACTTGTGTAATTGTGAACTATGAATATGTGATCATTGTATGAAAGTATGCTTATGAACATGAATTGTTGATTTGAGAATTGTGAATGTGTAATTGTGAATTAGTGAGTAAACATAATATGTGTATGTTCATGTGGAATGTTGAGATTTATGGATACGTGCATGATGAATATGCTTGGTGATTATCCATATTTGATTATATATATGTTGTATTGTACATGATGAGTTATAATGAATTGTGGTGAGAAAATGTGGAATATATGTATTTTGTGTTTGTGTATTTGTGTATATATAATTATATGCATTGTTATTATGATAATATTTCTCACCCTTCTGCTGGAATGATGTCCTACATGACATCGTGCAAGTATCAAGGAGTAGTATTGCTTGTAGTTACGAGGTCGCTTTTGGTGTAGCCGTTTAGTGATTTAATTATGTTGGGTCGAGTCATGCTCTGGTCATGTAACACTGGGATCGCTTCGGTTGTGTTTAAGATATACATTATGTACTCTATAAACGTGTTTATATCCATTGGAATATTATGATGTTGGCCTTAGTGCCTAAGTGATGTTGTTTTATGTGATAAAAACAAATCTTTCTTTTATGAAAATTGTGGTATAATTGAATCCGCTGCTACATGCAAAGTGAAGTTTTGTAAAGCATAATTTTATATTGAAATAGTAATGAGCATGACAGGTGGTTTTGATATTTTGAAAGTTATGTGTAATGCCCTTTTGTAAATGCATGGAAATTTACTCTGATTATTCATATATTATCCGTGGGGTTTAGAAGGGTGTTACACGTGTGCGCACGTGTGTGTGTGTGTGTGTGAGAGAGAGAGTGTGTACGCACGCGTGTTTGTGTTTGCGTGTGTGTGTGTGTATGTGTCCGCGCTTGTGTGAATGTATGTGAGAGTGTTAGCACGCGCGCGTGTGTGTGTGTATGTGAGAGAGTGTGAGCACGTGTGTGTGTGTGTGTATGCACGTGTGCAAACGTGTGTGTGTGTATGTGAGAGAGTGTGAGCACGAGTGTGTGTGTGTGTGCACGTGTGCAAACGTGTGGGGGTATGTGCGCGTGTGCGCACGTGTGTGTTTGTGTGTGTGCAAGAGAGAGAGTATGTGCGAACATGTGTGTGTGTTTGCACGCGCGTGTGTCTCTGTATGTGTGTGACGCGTGCGCGTGTATGTGATAGAGAGTGTGCGCACGCGTGTGTGTGTGTATATGCGTGCGCATGTGTGTGTGTGTGTGCGTGTGTGTGTGTCTGTGTGTGCACGCACGTGTTTGTGTGCATGCGAGTGTGTGTGTGCATGTGTGTGCATGCGTGTACATGTGTGCGTGCGTGTGTGCGTGCGTGCGTGCATGCGTAAGCGCTTTCGTGCGTAACTGCGTGTTTGTGTTTTGTGTGTGTGTGTGCGCGCACGCGCACACGCGTGCGCTTATGTTTGTGTTTGCGTGTGTGTGTATGCGTGTGTGCGGCGTGGATGAATGTGTGCGTGCGTGTATGTATTTTTGTGTGTGTCTGGGCAGGTATGTGTGTGTATGCACATGTGTGTGTGTTTATGTGAGCGCGGATGAGAGCGCGCGCGTGTTTGTGTGCACACGTGCACACGTGTGTGTGTGTGTGTTTGTGTACGCGCGCATGTGTTTTTGTGTGTGTGTTTATGTGTGTGTGTCTGTGTTGCGTGCATGTGTGTGTGTGTCTGCGCACGGGTGTGTGTGTGTGTGTCCGTGTGTGTACATCCACACACGCGAGAGGGTGCACGCGCGTGTGTATGTGTGCGCACGCGCACGCATGTGTTTGTGTGCGTGTGTGTGTGTGTGTGAGAGAGAGAGAGAGAGAGAGAGAGAGAGTGTGCGCACGCGCGTGTGTGTTTATGTGTGCGTGTTAGTGAGTGAGTGTGTGTGTATGTGTGTGTGTGCGTGTGTGTATGTGTGTGTGCACGCGCGTTTGTGTATGCGTGTGTGTGTGTGTGTGAGCGGGTGCAAGCGTGCGTGCGTGTGTCTGTGTGTGTGTGTGTTTGAGAGAGAGAGAGAGTGTGTGTGTGTGTGCACGCGTGTGTGTGTGCTTGTGTGTGTGTGTGGGAGCGCGCACGCGCGCGCATGTGTTTGTGTGTCTGAGAGAGAGAGTATGTGCACACGCGCGTGTGTGTGAGCCTGTGTGCGTGTGAGTGAATGTCTGTGTGCACGCGCGTGTGTATGTGTGTGCATGCGCGTTTGTGTATGTGTGTGTGTGCGTATGTGTCTGTATGTGTGTGTGTGTGTTTATATGTGCGGACACGCGTGCGCGTGTGTGAGTGAGCACGCGCGCGCGCGTGTTCGTGTGTGTGAGCGTATGTGTGCATGCACATGTGTGTGTGTGTCTGTGTGTGAGTGAGAGAGTGTGTGCACGCGCGTGTGTGTGTGTATGCGACTGTGTGTGTGCGCATGTGTGTGTCTGTGTGTGCACGCGCGTGTGTGTGTCTGCGACTGTGTGTATGTGTGTGTGTGTGTAAATGTGTGCACGCGCGTGTTTGTGTGCATCCGAGTGTGTGTGTGCGTGTGTGTGTGTGTGTGAGTATGTGCACGCGTGTGTGTGTGGTTGTACGCGCGCGTGTGCGCGTGCGTGTGTGTGTGTGCGCGCGTGCGTGCTTTCTTGCACGCGTGCATGCGTGAGTGCGTGTGTGTGTTTGTGTGTGTGTGTGAGTGAGTGTGTGTGCGTGCGTGTGTGCGTGTGTGCGCGCGTGTGTGTGTATGCGCGCGTTTATGGGTGCGTATGTGTGTGTGTGTGCGCGTGTCTGTGTTTCTGTGTGTGTGTGCGTGTCTGTGTTTCTGTGTGTGTATGCACGTGTTTTTGTGCACACGAGTGCATGTGTGCATGTGTGTGTGTGTGTCTGTGTGTGCACGCACGTATTTGTGTGCACGCGAGTGCGTTTGTGCATGTGTGTACATGCGTGTGTGTGTGTGTGTGTTTATGCATGCGTGCCTGCGTGTGTGCGTGTGTGTGTGTCTGCGCAGGTGTGTGTGTGTGTGAGTGTGTATGCGTGTGCGCTTGCGTGCGTGCCTGCATGCCTGCGTGTTTGTTTGTGCGTGTGCGTGCGTGCGCACATGCGTGTGTGTGTGCACGCGCGTCTGTGTTTGTGTGAGCGTGCGTGAGTACGTCCGTGTGTGTGTGTGTGTGCGTGCGAGCGGCGTGCGTGAGTGAGCGCGTGCGCGCGTGTGTGTCTATTTGTGTGTCTACGCATGTGTGTGTGTGTGCGTACGCGCGCCGTGTGTGTGTGTGTGTGTGTGTGTGTGTGTGTGTGTGTGTGTGTATCTGCGTACGCGCGTGTGTGAGTGTACGTGCGCGTGTGTGAGTGTCTGTGTGTGTATGTGGACGTGTGTTTGTGTGTGTGCGTCTGGGTTGCGCACATGCGCGTGTGTGTGTGTCTGCGCAGGTGTGTGTGTATGTGCCTGTATAGGCGCGCGTGT
>OZ012739.1:395435336-395452836 GCA_963859935.3 Lathyrus sativus | reverse complement strand
TTGTGCACACACGCGCGTGTGCCTGTTTGTGGGTGTGTGCGCATGCATGCGTGCATCCGTGTGTGCGTCTGTGTGTGTGTGTGTGTGCATGTGTGCGTGTGCGTGTGTGTGTGTGTGTATGTGTGAGAGAGAGAGAGAGAGAGAGTGTGCGCACGCGTGTGTGTGTTCTTGTGTGTGTGTTTCTGTGTGTGTGTGTGTGCACGCGCGTGTGTGTGTGTTTGGGTGTGCGCACGCGTGTGTACGTGCGTGTGTGTGCGCACACGCACGCACATGTGTTTGTGTGTGTGTAAGAGAGAGTGTGCGCGCACGCGTGTGTGTGTGTGTGTATGTGTGTGCGTGCACGTGAGTTTGTTTATGCATGTGTGTGTGTGTGTGTGCGTGTGCGGGTGCGTGTGCGTGTGTGTGTGTGTGTGTGTTCGAACACGCGTGTGTATGTGCGCATGTATGCGCGTGTGAGTGTGTATGCGTGTGTGTGTGTATGTGCGCGCGCGTGTGTGTGTACGAGCCGCGTGCGATAGTGCATGTGTGCGTGCGCGTGTGCGTGTGGGTGTGTATGCGCGAAAGGGAGTGCACGCGTGTGTGCGTTCGTATGCGCGTGCGCGTGTGTCCGTGTGTGCGCGCGTGTGTGTTTGTGTGTGTCTAAGTGTGCGTGCGTGCGCTTTTTTCCGATTGAGCGTGCGAGCGAGCTTGTGCGCATATGTGTATGTGTGCGTGCGGCGTGCGTGAGTGAGTGCGTACGTGCTTGTGTGTGTGTCTGCGCAGGTGTGTGTGTGTGTGTGTGTGCACGTGTGTATGCATGCGCGCACGCGTGTGTGCACGTACGTGTGTGTGTGCGCGCACGTGTGTGTGTGTGTGTCTGTGTGAGCGCGCACGAGAGTGTGCACGCGTGTGTGTGTGTGCGTCCGCGCATGTGTGTGTGTATGTGTATCACTCCGTATGCGCGTCTGTGTGCGCGTGTGTGTTTGTGAGTGTGTGCGCGCGTGTGTTTGTGTGTGTGTGTGTCTGTTTTGCATGCACGTGTGTGTGTGCGTGCGTCCTTGTGTCTGTGTGTGTGTGTGTGCGCGCACGTGTATGTGTGTGTGTGCGTGTGTGCGTGTGTGTGAGAGTGAGAGTGCACACGCGTGTGTGTGTGTATGTGTGTGCTTGCGTGTGTGTGTGTGTGTGTGTCCGTGTGTGGACGTGCATGCGCGTGTGTGAGTGCACGCGCGCGCGTGTTTGTGTGTGTGTGTGATCACGCATGTAACACCCTTCTAAACCCCACAGATAATATATGAATAATTAGAGTAAATTTCCATGCATTTACAAAAGGGCATTACACATAACTTTCAAAATATCAAAACCACCTGTCATGCTCATTACTATTTCAATATAAAATTATGCTTTACAAAATTTCACTTTGCATGTAGCAGCGGATTCAATTATACCACAATTTTCATAAAAGAAACATTTGTTTTTATCACATAAAACAACATCACTTAGGCACTAAGGCCAACATCATAATACTCCAATGGATATAAACACGTTTATAGAGTACATAATGTATATCTTAAACACAACCGAAGCGATCCCAGTGTTACATGACCAGAGCATGACTCGACCCAACATAATTAAATCACTAAACGGCTACACCAAAAGCGACCTCGTAACTACGAGCAATACTACTCCTTGATACCTGCACGATGTCATGTAGGACATCATTCCAGCAGAAGGGTGAGAAATATTATCATAATAACAATGCATATAATTATATATACACAAATACACAAGCACAAAATACATATATTCCACATTTTCTCACCACAATTTATTATAACTCATCATGTACAATACAACATATATATATAATCAAATATGGATAATCACCAAGCATATTCATCATTCACGTATCCATAAATCTCAACATTCCACATGAACATACACATATTATGTTTACTCACTAATTCACAATTACACATTCACAATTCTCAAACCAACAATTCATGTTCATAAGCATACTTTCATACAATGATCACATATTCACAACTCTCAATTACACAAGTAATGCACATACGCATATTCCACCATACTCACCATACTTCATCATAACTCATCATATACTTCAAAAGCATATATATATATATATATATATATATATATATATATATATATATATATATATATATATATATATATATATATATATATATATATATATATATATATATATATATATATATATATATATATATATATATATATATATATATATATATATATATATATATATATATATATATATATATATATATATATATATATATATATATATATACAAACATGGTCAATCATCAAACATATCCATAGTTCACAATTACACAAGTCATGTACATACACTTATGCATAACTTCATACGACAATCATATATTCATTCCATGAGACTCAATGCAACTCATGCCATGTGGTACCAACACTTGTTATCATTTTTTGGTTTTTACACTTAAACCGAGTCCGTTCCCTAGACCGATAACAATAAAAGTTCGTTCCCTAAGCTTTCAAACCCCGCTCTAGGTTTGGGACAAGTCACTAGCCTCCACGAAACTAGCAAACATTGCCTCTTGACTAAATTATGTATATGCAATCAACAACAAAATGCACTTAAGCCATTTTTTCTAGAAAGATAATCTCTTTAACTTACCAACGCTTCGAACGGGGGTCAAAACCGACTTACGGTTCAAGAGTTATGAATTTTTGAAGTTTTCCAAAAAACCAGAATTTTGCCTAAACACGGCTACGGGATTTTGCATTTTCGACCGAAAATCCGACCGATTCAATTCTTTTTTTTGAAACAAATACATACTCATACTCACCTAACATATAGCAGTGAATTAGAACCATTAAACACGATTTCTACGACGTCCGATTTTCACTCAAATCTCAAACCCTCAATTATCCAAAAATGTCAAAACTCACAAACTCAACCAAATTCAATCAAACGAAATTCAATAATCACGATTAAACATTACCCGACTAAACTATGCAATTTATTTTGAATTCTAACTGTTCAAAACTCGATTCTATCGATTTAACTCATTTGCCCTAGAAATGGAAAATAGAGAAAAACACCCAACAAATTCAACACAACTCATACATAATCATACACATTGATCAAATAATAATGTTTCTCACCTTTACCTTGATTGGATTAAAGCTTGAAGTTGATTCTTGATGATTTCTCCAAGTTTCCCTCTTCTCTTCTCTTTTCTCCTCTTTCTCTATTCTTTCTCTCCTTTTCTTTCTTTCTTTCTCTTATGTTTCTATCTCTTTTCTTTTCTCTCCAATTTCCCTTATATATCCTTCTATTTTCTTTCCATCATAATTCTTCTCTAAAAAATACCTATCAATTCATTTCTCACAAAATATCTCATCTTATCATTAATTAGAGAATATCTAATAAATCCACATTATTCTACCAAGTAGAATAAATTAATTAAATCCATTAACTCATTTAAATAAATCCAATAATTTATTTAAATCAGATAAATCACATAAACAAATTAAACACACACGCACACACACACACACACACATAAAGATACACACACGTGCGTCCACACACACACTCACACACGTGCGCGCACCCACACAAACACAAACACGAAAAAGCGCACGCACACTCCTACACACACACGCACACGCAAACAAAAACGCGCGTGCGCGAGCGCACACAAACACACACACGCGCATGCGCGAGCACACACACACACACACACACACACACACACACACACTTGTGTACACACGCACGCACACGCACACACACACACACACACACGCATACAGACACGCGCGTACACACACCCATGAGCGTGCACATACACACACACGCACAAACACACGCGTGCGCACACACACTCTCTCTCACACAAACACACACGCACGCACGCTCCTATGCGCACACCTACGCACGCGTGCGCACACACACACACACACACGCACTCATGCACGCACGCAAGCATGCACACCAACACACAGACACGCACAAACAAACACACACGCACGGGGGTGCTTGTCTACTCACACACACACGTGTGCACATACACACACACGCGCGTGCGCACACTCTCTCTCTCACACACATAAATGAACACGCGCGCGCGTGCCCTAACACACACACACACGCGCGCGCGCGCGCACGCATGCGTGCCCTCACACTCACACACACACACACACGCACACACACACGTACGGTCGCACACCCGCACCTACACACACGCAGACACACACACATACGCACACACACACACACACACACACACACTTAAACACACGTGCACACTCAGACACACACACACACACGTGCACATACTCTCACACACACACACACACGCGTGTGCACAAACATACAAACACACACACGCGTGCGCACCCACACGCACACAGACACACACGCATGCGCGTGCATACACCCACGCGCGTGCACATATGCACACGCACCCATACACACACACACAAACACACACACACACACACAAACACACACACACACGCACATACACACACGCACGCACACACGCCCAGCACAAACACACAAACACGCACACACACACACACACGCCCGCGCGTCTGCACACACTCTCGCACACACGCGTGCTCACACTCACAAACACACACGCGCACGCAAACACACACACGCACGCACACGCGCACACACACGCACACACACGCGTTTGCACACACACACATACGCGCACACACACGCACACACATATACACACGCGTGCTCACACACTCTCTCAAACACGCACGCACCCGCTCGCGTGCGCTCACACTCACAAACACACACGCGTGCGCGCACACACCAACTCACACGCGCGCACGCATGCACACGCACACACACACGCGCGTACACACACACAAGCGCACACACACGCACGTGCACACAAGCACATACGCACCCACATACTCACACACACACAGACACGTGCACGTGCACGCCCATGCACACACACACACACACACGTGCGCGTACATGCTCACGCACGCACGCACGTTCGCACCGACACACGCACAAACACACACACTCACACGCGCGCTTGCGCATTCACTCACACACACACATGCACACACGCATGCATAAACATACACACACGCTCACGCACGCACGCACGTTCGCACCCACACACGCACACACACAAACACGCGCGCGCATGCACACAATAACATAGGCACACACACACGCACACACATACTCACACACACAGACACGTGAACGTGCACGCTCACGCGCACACACACACACACACGTGCGGGTGCTCGCACACACACACGCATGCACGCTCGCACCGACACACGCACACACAGACACACACGCAAGCACTCACACGCGCGCTTGCGCACACTCTCTCTCACACACACACGTACACACGCATGCATAAATCCATACACACGCGTGCGCACACACTCTCTCTCTCTCTCTCTCTCTCTCTCTCTCTCTCTCCCACACACTAGTGCGCACACGCGCGGACACGCTAACTAACACGCACACACATATACACACGTGCGCAAACTATCTCTCTCACAGACACGGACACACACACACAAAGACAGACACACGTGCGCGCGCACACTGTTGGTGTAAGCCCTAGAGGCCAATACTTTTTGGTACTTGTATCGGATTATTCGTTTAATAATAAAAGGCATTTCTTTATTATGTTTGTCTTTCAGAATAATAAAGTCCCTAGAATAGTTAGTTTGTTTAATGAAATGTTAAGTGTGACTTAATCATGAGATCCCATTAAACATAAAGACATTATTCTTAAAATATCCGTAGTCAAGCTTTATTGCAAAGTGGGATAACATTAAAAGCATTGAGACCATTATGAAGATAGACTGATGATCACATCTCATGGATCATGGATAAAGAGTTATCAAGTCTTGACATAGGTATAAATATTAGGAGTAATATTTATACCGGATTGACCCGCTATGAGAATACTACATAGTATGTTATGCAAAGTGTCATAAGTTATTCTCATGGTGATAATGGTGTATTACCACCCTTCGACCTGAAACCACTATGGACCCTAGATGTAGAGTCGGGTGCTTTATTGCTGATCAAACATTATCCGTAACTGGATGATCATAAAGACAGTTGATGGGCACTCCACGAAGCATGCTGAGGGACATGAGTGTCCTAGATGGAATTTGCCAATCCTGCATAACAGGAGAAATGTCTAAGGGCCCAATATTGAACTGGACAAGGATGACACACTGTATGCCTTGTGTTCAATATAGACATAGGGGCAAAAGGGTAATTGTACAAACATATATTATCACGAAAAAGGTTTTGTCAGATCACATGACATTTTCGTGACTTGGGTAGCAGTGATGTGTTGCTAGATACCGCTTACTGTTTATAATGTTAAATATATAATTTAATATAATTACCAACGTTACGAAATCCTACAGGGTCACACACACATAAGGACAGTTTGATGAGAGATAGAGAAATCAAAGGAACACCGTAAGGTACGGTGCACTTAAGTGAAAAGTAGAAATTCGGATAATATAATAATAATTATTGTTATTTTATAATGGTTATAAAATAATAATAAAATAAATATATTTCTTATAATAATAGTTATTATAATAATATATTATTATGGATCATGTGAATTGGGTTTTAGCCCGCAACCCACAAGAGAGTCTATAAAAGGAACCCTTGTGATGAAGCTTTCACTTGATGCAATTTCGTTTTTGATTCTCTTTTCTCACTCAAATAATTCCGTTCGTAAGCAGCTAGCACTGTGACCGGAAGTTGTTCGTGTGGACTGAGTAGAGGCGTTGCACTTCATCAATGCTTGTGATCGCTGCATCAAAGATCTGAATCGCCACAAAGAGGTAACGATTCTATCACTGACCATGCTCATTCGTAAGGATCACTAAAGGAAAATTTTGTTTTCCGCTGCATTTAGATCGCAATTTTCCTTCACACACACACTCACACACATGCGCGCAGCCACACAGACACAAACACGAACAAGCGTGCGCGCAAGCACACACATGCGCACGCACACACACACAGGCACACACACGCACACACAAGCACGCGTGCACACTCACACACACACATACACACACACGCACAAACACACACACACACACATGCACAAACACACACACGCGTGTGTGCACACTCTCTCTCTTTCTCACACACACACACGCGTGCGCGCGCACACACACACACACGTGCATACACACACACACGCGCACACACACACACACACACACACATACTCACGCATATACACACACGCGTGCACACACCCATGAGCGTGCACATACACACAAGCACACACATACAAACACACGTACGCACGCATACACACCCGCGTACGCACACACTCTCTCTCTCTCTCTCTCACACACACACACACACATACGCACACGCGCTCGTATGCGTATATACAAACACACGCGTGCGCACACACACAGACACGCACTCACGCACGCACACCAACACACAGACACGCACACACATACACACACGCGTCCGCGTGCGTGTCAACACATACGCGCGCGTATGCGCACACACATACACATGTGCGCACACACACTCGCACACATGCACATACACGCGCACGCGCGCTCCTACAAACACGCGTGTGCGCGCGCTCCTCTCACACACAAACGCTCGCACGCACACACACACACACACATAAACACACACACAAATGCGTTCACACACACACACACACACCCGCGCGTGCGCTCAAACTCTCTCTTACACACACACACACACGTGCGCACACGTACACACATACGCGTGTACACACACATACGCACACACACACGCACACATACACACACGCACACACACGCGCGGGTGCGCCCTCACACGCGCGTGCACATACACACATGCACACGCACATGCACACACACGTGCGCTCACTCTCTCTCTCTCTCTCTCTCTCTCTCTCACACACACACACACACACCACACACAAGCACACACACACACACATACACACGTGTGCACACACACACACACGCACACATAAACACGCACACACACACACACACACACACACACGGGTGAACCCTCACACGCGCGTGCACATATAGATACACACACACGCACGAACACAGACGCCCACATACACACACACACGTGTGCACACTCTTCCTCTCACACACACGCGCCGTCACACGCACATACACACACACACGCAAATAAAAACACGCGTGCACACTCACACACACACACACAAACATACACATGCGCGTGCACACAATTTATCTCTTTCTCAAACACACACAAGCGCGCGTGCGCGAGCACACACACACACACACTTGTGTACACACACACCCACACACACACACACACACACGCATACACACACGCGCGTACACACACCCACACATACACACACAAACACACGCGTGCGCACACACACACACTCTCTCTCTCTCACAAACACACATGCACGCGTACTTCTATGCGCACACCCACGCACGCGTGCGTACACATACACACACACGCACTCATGCACGCACGCAAGTATGCACACCAACACACAGACACGCACGAACAAACACACACGCGTGCGCACACACACATACAAACACACATGCGCGCACCCAAACACCCACGTGCGTGCACACACACACACACATGCGCATACACACACACACACACGCACACGCGTGCACATACACACACATGCGTGCGCACACTCTCTCTCTCTCTCACACACACACACACGAACACGCGCACGCGTGCCCTCTCACGCACACACAAACACACGCGCGTGCGTGCCGTCACACGCACACGCACACACACACACACACGCACGCACACACGCACGTACCTTCGCACTCCCGCACCCACATACGCGCACACACACACATACGCGCACACACACGCGCACTTAAACACACGTGCACACTCAGACACACACACACATACACACGCACACACACACGCACACACGTGCGCATACTCTCTCACACACACACACGCGCGTGTGCACAAACATATAAACACACACACGCGTGCGCATACACACGCACACAGACACACACGCATGCGCGTGCATACACCCACGCGCGTGCACATACGCACACGCACACACACACGTACACATACACACACATACACACACGTACATACACACACGCACGCACACACGCACAACACAAACACACAAACACACGCGCACGCACACACACACACACACACACACACACACACCCGCCCGCGCGTGCGCACACACTCTCGCATACACGCGTGCTCACACACACAAACACACACGCGCACGCAAACACACACACGCGCGCACACGCATACACAAGCGCACACACACGCGTTTGCACACACACACACATACGCGCACACACACGCACACACATATACACACGCGTGCACACACACTCTCTCAAACACACACGCACACGCTCGCGCGCGTGCGCTCACACTCACAAACACACACGCGCGCACACACGCACACACGCGCGCACAAACGCACACACGCGCGCGCACACGCACGCGCATACACACACACACGCGTACACACACAAGCACACACACACACGCGTGCACACAAGCACATACGCACACACATACTCACACACGCACAGACACGTGCACGTGCACGCCCATGCACACACACACACGTGCGCGTGCACGCTCACCCACGCATGCACGTTCGCACCGACACACGTACACACATACACTCACACGCGCGCTTGCGCACACACTGACACACACACATGCACACACGCATGCATAAACATAAACACACGCTAACGCACACACACACACACGCGCGCGCGTACGCACACGCACAAGCGCACTCACACGCGCGTGCACACAAACACATACGCACACACACACGCACACACATACTCACACACACAGAGACACGTGCATGTGCACGCTCACGCACACACACACACACGTGCACGTGTTCGCACACACACACGCATGCACGCACGCACTCTCGCACCGACACACGCACACCCAGATACACACACACACTCACACGCGCGCTTGCGCACACTCTCTTTCTCTCACACACACATACACACGCATGCATAAACCCACACACACGCGTGCGCACACACAGTCTCTCTCTCTCTCTCTCTCTCTCTCTCCCACACACAAGTGCGCACACGCGCACACACACTAACTAACACGCACACACATATACACGCGTGCGCAAACTATCTCTCTCACAGACACGCACAGACACGCACAAAGACAGACACACGTATGCGCACACACACTCACACACGTGCGCGCACCCACACAAACACAAACACGAACAAGCGCGCGCAAGCACACACATACACACACACACACTCACACAGGCACACAAACACACACACGTGTGTGTGCACACTCTCTCTCTTTCTCACACACACACATTTACGCATACACACACACACGTGCATACACCCATGAGCATGCACATACACACAAGCACACGCACACACACGCACACACGCATACACACCCGCGTGCGCACACACTCTCTCTCTCACAACACACACACACACACATACGCACGCACGCGCGCTCGTATGCGCATACACAAACACACGCGTGCGCGCATACACACACACACACACTCACACACGCACACACGCACACCAACACACAGACACGCACACACATACACACACACACACGCCCGCGTGCGTGTCAACATATACGCGCGCGTGTGCTCACGCACATACACACGTGCGCACACACATACAAACACACACGCGCGTGGGTACACACACACAAACAAAGAGACGTACACATGCACAAACACGCGCACGCGCGCTCCTACCCGCAAGCGCGTGCGCACGCTCCTCTCACGCACACAAACGCTCGCACGCACACACACACTCTCTGTCACACACACACACACACACATACGCACGCACACACACGTGCGGGTGAAACCTCACACGCGCGTGCACATACACACATGCACACACACGTGCGCTCTCTCTCTCTCTCTCTCTCTCTCTCTCTCTCTCTCTCTCTCTCCCTCTCTCTCTCACACACACACACACACCACACACCACACACAAGCACGCACACACACATACACACGTGTGCACACACACACACACACACGCACACATACACACGCACACACACACGCGGGCGAACCCTCACACGCGCGTGCACATATAGATACGCACATACACACGAACACAGACGCGCACATACACACACACACACGTGTGCACACACTATCTCTCACATACACACCAAAAACACGCGCGCACACGCACATACACACACACACCCACGCACGCACCCACTTACACTCACACGCACACACACACATACACACACATACACGCATGCACACACCCCCACGCGTGCACACACGCATACACACACACAAGAACACGCACACACCCACACACACGCGTGCACACACACACTCTTTTTCTCTCACAAACACACACGTGCGCGCGCACACACACACGCACGAACACGTGTGCTCGCGTGCCTGCACACACACACACATACACGTGCACATACACATACATGTGCACGCCCACCCATACACACGTCCTCACTCTCACACATACAGACACACACACACGCACACACAAACGCGCGTGCACACACAAATATACACACACGCACACACACGCGCACACACACATGTGCGCACACACACACGCATACACACACACACACGTGCACACTCCCACGCGTGTGTACATACGCACACGCGCACAGACACACATACACGCACACACACACATACACAAACACACACACGCGAGCGCGCACACACGCACACACACACAAATATACCCGTGCGCGCGCTAAACACGCAAACACTCACACACACACGTGTGCGCACCCACACAAACACACACGAGCGCATGCACGCACACACACACATACACACACACGTGCATACACACACACACACACACACACACACACACACATACACACGTGTGCGCCCACTCTTTCTCTCACACACACACTCACACCCACAGCCACACGCGCGTGCGCCCACTCTTTCTTTCACACACACGCACACACGCACGTACGCATGCATGCTCGCACCGACACACGCACACATACACACACGCGTGCATGCACGCACTCATGCATGCACAGACACGCACACTCACACACATGCATGCATTCATGCACGCACAGACACGCACACACACACATACACACATACACAAACTCGCGTGCTCACATACACAAACACACGCGCGCGCTTGCTTGCACACTCACACACACACACACACACGCACGAACACACGCATGCATAAACAAACACACACACGCGCGTGCGCACACACTCTCTCTATCTCTCTCTCTCCCCCCCCCCCCCCCCACACACACAAACATGCGCACACACGACGCACACACACAAACACACACGCGCACACACATACACACACGTGCGCAAACTATATATCTCATAAACACGCACACATACACACAGAGAGACACACACACACACGTGCGCGCACACGCACACACTCACACACTTGCGCGCACCCACAGAATCACCAAAACGAATACGCGCGCGAGTGGGCCCTCGCGCGCATACACATACACATGCGCACACACACATACACAAATGCACACGCACGCACGTACATACGCACTCACGCACACACACGCACGCAAACACAAACGCGCGTGCACACTCTCACACACGCACACGCACAAACACACACGCGCGTGCGCATATTCTATCTCTTTCTCAAACACACACGCGCGCGTGCGCATGAATACACACACACACACACGTGCGTACACACGCATGCACTCACACGCGCACGCACACACACACGCGTGCACATACACACACGCACACACACAAACACGCACGCAAGCACACACACCCGCGTGCGTAAACTCTCTCTCTCTCTCTCTCACACACACACACACATAAACACACACACGTGCGCGCACACACACACGCACGTACACTCGTATGCGAACACACACACACGCGTGCGCATACGCACATAGACACACGCAATCACGCACGCACACAAGGGCGCGCACCAACACACAGACACGCATACACACAAGGACGCACACCAACACAAACACACGCACGCACAAACACGCACACACGCACGTGTGGGCACACACATGCGTGCACACACACACACACATACACACGTGCGCACACATACATACAAACACGCGCGCACACACACACACACACGTGTGTGCCCACACACAAACACGTGCACACACGCGTGCACAAACGCGCGCGCGCGTGCGCACGCACACACACACACACACACAAACACGTGCGCAGACACACACACACACACAGATGCGTGCGCGTGTACACACCCACACACATGTGCGTGCACACACACAAACACACAGACGCACGCGTGCACACATATGCACACACACACACACGCGGGCACACACACACACAACACAGAGACGCAAGGACGCAATCACGCGCACGCGCTGACGAACACACCCACGCGCGCGTGCATACACACGCACACACACACACGCGCGCACACACACACACGCACACATACGAAAAAGCCTGCGCGCGTGCCTGCGCACATACACGCACGCACGCACGCGCACACCCACACATTTATACGCACACACACACACACACGCGCGAGGGATCACTCACACGCGCGTACACACACACACGCGAGCACACCCGCTCACACATACGCACACACACACACACACGCACACACACATACACACATGCACGCACACACGCTAGCACGTACACACGCGCGTGCGGACACACATACGTGCGCACACACACACATACGTGCGCACACACACACACACACACTCTCTCTCTCTCTCTCTCTCACACACACACACACACACACACACACACGTGTGAGCGTGCCCTCACAAACACACGCACGCACGCACGCTCGCACGCAAACACACACGCAAACACGCACACGCACACATACACACACGCACACATAAACGCTTGTGTATACACACCTACACGCACACACACACACGCTTGCGCATACACGCGCGCGTGTGCACCCACACACACGCGCTTGTGCACCCACACACACTCTCTCTCTCTCACACACAGACACACACGCGCGTGCACCTACGCACACACACACGTGCGCGCACACACGCGCGTGCACACCCACCCACAAACACACGCGCACACACACACACACGCGCACACACACGCAAAGCACACACACAGACACTCACGCGCGCGCATACACAAGCACACATACATACACACGCACACATACACGTGTGCATACTCCCACACGCGTGCATATGTACACACGCACGCATGCACACACGTGTGCGCTCACTTTCTGTCTCACACACACATACACACACACGTGCGCACACAAACATACAAACACGTGTGCGCACACACACGCAGGCACACACGCATGCATGCCTGCACGTACGCACACGCTCACACAAACACACAGACACACGCACACACACACACACACACAAACACACGCGCGTGTGCGCGCACACTCACTCACACACAAACAAGCGGCCCCGCGCGCGCTACTCGCCCAAGCACACACACGTACACTCACGCACACACAAACAAGCGCTCCCGCGCGCTACTCGCCCAAGCACACACACGTACACTCACGCACACACAAACAAGCGCTCCCGCGCATACACAAGCACACATACATACACACGCACACTCACGCACACACACACATACGCACGCGCGCACGCACGCTCGCACACACACACACACACAAACGCACACACAAATGCCTGCACACACACACACACACCCGCGCGTGCGCACTCTCTCTCTCTCTCTCTCACACACACACAAACACGCGTGCGTACACGCACCCACACACGCGTGCGTGCACACACATACACACACACATATACACACACACACATACACACGCGCACACATACATACACGCAAACACACGCGCGGGTGCACCCTTACACGCGCGTGCACATACACACACGCACACACACACACACACATGTGCACACACACACACACACACTCTCTCTCACCCTCACACACGCGTGCACATACACACACGCACACACGCACACACACACACACACACACACGTGCGTACACGCACACATACGTGTGCATGCACACACATACACACACGCACACACAAAGGCACACACAAACACTTGCGCACACACTCTCACACACACACACACACGTGCTTACACGCATACACACGCTTGCATGCACACACATACACATGCGCGTGCACATACACACGCGCACACATACATACACACACATGCGGCTGCACACTTCCACGCGCGTGTACATACACACGCACACACGCGCACACACACGCTCACACATACACACACACACATACACACGCGCAGGTGCAACCTCACACGCGCGTGCACATACAGGTACGCGCACACACATGACCACACACACTCTCTCTCTCTCATACACACACACATACACATGCACGTGCACACACCTACGCGCGTGCATACACACACAGACGTACATACACACACACACGCACACACGCGTGCGCTCACTCTCTGTCTCACACACACACACATACACACACAAGCGTGCACGTACCCAGACACAGACACACATACAGACACACGTGCTCTCACTTTCTGTCTCACACACACATACATACACACGCCTGCATGCACGCACGCGCTCACACCAAAACACACACACACACACACACACACACAAGTGCACGCACACACACGCACACATACACACGCAAACACACAGACGCGCGAGCACACACAGACGCGTGTGCACACACACACACACACACTAACACACACACACACACACGCACTCATGCATGCAAAGTACACACACACACTCACGCGCACACGCCCACACGCACACATACATACACACGCATACACACGCGCGTGCACACACCCACGCGCATGCATACCCACACGCAAGCACACACGCGTGCGCTCACTCTCTGTCTCACACACACACACACACACACACACATGCGCACACACACATACTCTCTCTCTCACACACACAATCACACACACCATAAACACGCGTGCGCACACATACACACACGCGTGCGTACACACTCTCTCTCTCTCTCTCTCACACACACACACACACACACACACGTGTGTGCTCGCACACACACACATGCACATACGCACGCACACACCGTCACACGCACACATACATACACACACGCACGCACGCACGCACACACTCACGCATGCACACTCACGCATGCTCACATACACACACATGCGCGCGCGTTTGCGCACACACACTCTCTCTCTCACACACACACGCACGCACACACCTACACACGCAGGCACGCTCACACTCACGCACACACCTACGCACGCAGGCACGCTCACACTCACGCACGCTCACACTCACACACGCACGCACTCACGCACGCACACACTCATGCACGCACGCAAACACGCACGCACGCACACACTCACGCATGCATGCACACACTCATGCACGCACACTCGCGTGCTCACATACACACACGCGCGCGCTTGCGTATACACTCTCTCACACACACACGCACACACACACGCACGCACACACGTATGCATAAACACACACACATGTGCGCACTCTCCCTCTCTCTCTCTCTCTCACACACACACACACACACACACACACACACACACACACGTCAGCGCACGCGCACACCCACACACGACACACACACCCACACACACACATACACACGCGTGCGCAAACTATCTCTCTCACAGACACGCACACACACACACATACAACGACACACACACACACACACACACGTGCGCGCACACGCACACTCACACACATGCACGCACCCACACAAACACAAACACGAACACGCGCGCACATGCACGCACACGCATACGCACGCACGTACACACGCACTCACGCACACACACACACACAAACACACACATGCACAACCAAACGCGCGTGCACACTCACACACACACACGTGCAAAAACACACACGCACGCGTGCGCACATTCTATCTCTTTCTCACACACACACATACACACACGCACTCACGCACGCATGCACGCACCCAAGGACGCACACCAACACACAGACACACACACACAAGGACACACACCAACTCACAGACACACACAAACACGCGCGTGCGTGCACACACATACAAATAAACGCGCACGCAAACACATGCGCGCGCGCACACGCGTGTTTTTGCGCACACACACACACACACGCGCACGCACCTAAGCACGCACGCACACACAGAAACAAACACGTGCCCAGAGATACACACACAGACGCCTGCGCGCGCACATACACACACGTGCGTGCAAGCACACAAACAAACAGACGTGCGCGCGTGCGCACATACGCACACACACACACAAACACACAGACGCATGCATGCACGCACGCGCACGCACGCGCTAACGCTCACGCGCACACACAAACACACGCGCGCGCGTGAAAACACCCACGCGCGTGCACACGCACGCGTGCGCACACTCTCTTTCACA
>OZ012739.1:395425336-395432836 GCA_963859935.3 Lathyrus sativus | reverse complement strand
ACACACAGACACTCACACGCACACACACGTTCGTGCATACACACACGCACGCGCACATACACACACGTGCGCGCACACACACACACACACACACAAACTCGTGTACTCAAACACACACACACACGCACACACGCATGCATAAACACACAAACACACGCGTGCGCATACTCTCTCTCTCTCTCACACACACACAGAAACACACACACACAGACACACACACTAACCCACACTAACACACGTCTGCACGCACATAAACGCACAGACACACACGCGCGCCCTCATACACACACACACGCACACACCCATACACACACACACACACGCACATGCACACACACGTAGACACACAAATGCTTATGTATACACACGCGCGTGCACACATCCGCACGCGCGTGCACACACACACACACAATCTCTCTCTGTCTCTCACACACACACATGCGCACGTGCGCCTATGCACACACACACACACGCGCGTGTGCGCATACACACAAACACACACACGCACACACACGTACAAACACACACACACGCATACATGCACACACGCAAAGCACACACACACACACACACTCACACGCGCGCACATACACGTACACATACATACACAGACACACGCGCGCGCGCGTGCACGCACCTACACGCGTGCGCTCACTCTCTGTCTCACACACACACACATACACACACACACACATGCGCGCACAAACATATAAACACGTCAACGCGCGCGTGCGCACGCACACACATACACACGCACGCGTTCACACACTCACACCAACACACATACACACACGCACATACACACACGCACATGCACACACACACGCGGGTGCCCCATCACACACGCGCGGGTGCCCCATCACACACGCGTGCACATGCAGATACGCACACACACGCACACACATGCACGCCTGCATGCACACACGCACTCACACCAACACACACACACGCGTGCACACATACACAAACAGACACATACAAACGCACACACACCCACACACACATGTGCGGGCTCCCACACACGCACACACACACACATGCACACACGCACACACGCACGCACGCGAAACACAGACACACTCACGCGCGGCACACTCATGCACATATACATACACAAGAATACACACGCGCGTGCAAACACCCACGCGGATGCGTATACACACACACGTGTGCACTCTCCCTCTCTCTCTCGCACACACATACCACACACACGTGCGCACACACACACACACGCACACACACACACACGCACATACATACACACGCACACACACGTGCGTGTGCATCCTTACACGCGCGTGCACATGCAGATACACACACACACGCGCACACACACACACACACACGTGCGCACACTCTCTTTTTCTCTCTCTCTCTCTCTCTCACACACACACACACGCACACACATACACACACACGCACGCTTGTACACACACTCACACACACACACACACACGCACACACGCATGCATAAACACACAAACACACGCGTGCGCACACTCTCTCTCTCTCTCTCACACACACACAGAAACACACACACACACACACACAGATACACACACTAACATACGTCTGCCTGAACATAAACACACAGACACAGACGCGTGCCCTCATACAAACACACACGCACACACGCACGCACACGCACACGCACACACCCACGCACACGCACATGCACACACACCCAAACACACAAACGCTTGTGTATACACACACACGCACACATCCACACGCACGTGCACTCACACACACAATCTCTCTCTCACACACACACATGCGCGCGCGCACGTGCGCCTATGCACACACACACACACACGTGCGCATACACACAAACACACACACACACACACACGTACAAACACATGCGTGTGCATATACCCACGTGCGTGTACACACACGCACACGCACACACACACGCGCGCACACATGCACACACGCAAAGCACACACACACACACACTTACACACGCGCACACACACACGTACACATACATACACACGCACACACACGCGCGTGCACACACCTACACGCGTGCATAGACACACACACACGCGTGCGCTCACTCTCTGTCTCACACACACACACGTGTGTGCACAAACATACAAACACGTGAGCGCGCGCGTGCGCTCGGACACACACACACGCACGCATTCACGCACTCACACCAACACACATGCACACACACACAAACACACACACACAAACACACACGCACGCACACACGCGTGCGCTCACTCTCTGTCTCACACACACACACATACACACACACACACGTGTGCGCACAAACATACAAACACGTGAGCGCGCGCGTGCGCACGGACACACACACACACACGCATTCACGCACTCACACCAACACACATACACACACGCACATACACACGCGCACACATACACACACGCACACACACGCGCGAGTGCCCCATCACACACGCGTGCACATGCAGATACGCACACACACGCACACACATGCACGCCTGCATGCACACACGCGCTTACACCAACACACACACACACACACACACGCGCGCGCGCGCGTGCCCACATACACAAACACACACACACACATGCGCGAGATCCCACACACGCACACACACACACACGCACACACGCACACACGCACGCACGCGAAGCACACACACAAACTCACGCGCGCGCACACTCATGCACATATACATACACAAGCATACACACGCGCGTGCAAACACCCACGTGCATGCATACACACACACACACACGTGTGCACTCTCTCTCTCTCTCTCTCGCACACACATACCACACACACGTGCGCACACACACGCACGCACACACACGCACATACATACACACGCACACACACGAGCAAGTGCATCCTCACACGCGCGTGCACATGCAGATACGCACACACACACGCACACACACACGTGCACACACTCTCTTTTTCTCTCTCTCTCTCTCTCACACACACACACACATACACACGCATACACACGCATACAGACGCGTGTGCGCACATCCACGTGCATGCATATACACGCACGCACTCACACACACACACGCACACAAGCGTGTGCCTACTCTCTGTCTCTCACACACACATACACGTACACACACACGCGCGCGTGCACCCTTTCATGCGCGTGCACACACACACACACACACACACACACGTGTGCACACACACTCTCTCTCTCTCACACACACACACACACACACCACACACCCACGCACACACACACACATATGTACGCTCACACACACACATACACACACACGCGCGCGCAGGTGCACCCTCACACGCACGTGCACATAGAGATACGCACAAACACACGTACACAGACGCGCACGCACGCACACACACGTGCGCACAATCTCTCTCTCTCTCTCTCTCACACACACACACACCACACACCACACACACGCGCGCGCGCGCACACACACACACACACTCACACACGCACTCACACACATTCACACGCGCACACACACACACGCGTGCACACACACACAAACACACACACACACACGCACACATCCACACAAACGTGTGTGCACTCTCTCTCTCTCTCTCACACACACACACACACGTGCGCGCGCACACACACACACGAACACGCGTGCCCGCACACACACACACAAACACACGCGTGCACACACACAAACACACGCGCGCACGCCCTCACTCGCAAACACACAGACACACACACACACAAACACGCGTGCATACGCAGATACGCAAACACACATACAGACACGCACGCACACACACGCACCCACGCATGCGCGTGCCCACACCCACGCGCGTGCACATACTCACACACACACACAAACACACAAACACGCGCGCACACTCACACTCACAAACACACACACACGCACGCATGCTCACACACATAAACACTCACACGCACACACACGTTCGTGCACACACACACACACATATATACACACGTGTGCACGCACACACACACATAAACAAACTCGCGTGCTCACACATACCCACGCGCGCGCTTGTACGCGCACTCTCTCTCTCTCACACACACACACACGCACAAACGCATGCATAAACACACACACACACACACGTGCGCGCATGCGCACACTCTTTCTCTCTCACACATATACACACACGTGCGCACACGCGCGCACACACACACAAGCACAAACAACCACACGCGTGCGCAAACTATCTCTCTCACAGACACGCACACACACACACACACACACACACTCAGACACACACACACGTGCGCGCACACACACACTCACACAAACACAAACACACGCGCGCACACACACACACATGCTCACACACACGCGTACAGTAACACGCAAGCACGTACACACGCACTCACGCATACACACACACACACACACACACACGCATATATAAACGCGCGTGCACACTCACACAGACACACGCACAAACACACACGCGCGCGTGCGTGCGCGCATTGTATCTCGTTCTCACACAAACACATACAAGCACGTGCGTACAGGCACACACGCACACGCACACGCACACACACACACACACACGCATACACACACGCGCGTGCACACACCCATGAGCGTGCACATACACACACGCACAAACACAAACATGCACGCACGCATATACGCGTGTGCACACACTCTCTCTCTCTATCAAACACACACACACAAACACACACTCGTATGAACACACACACACACACACACACTCGTGCGCACCCACACACCCACGGGCGTGCGCGCACACACATACACACACGCGTGCGCGCACACACATACACATGTGCGCGCACACACATACACACGCGCACGCATATACACACACACGTGCGTGCCCACTCACCCACACAAACACGCGCCCACGCACGCACGCACGCACGCACCTACGCACGCACGCACACGCACACAAACAAACACGTGCACATATATACACACACACACAGACGCGTGCGCACACACACACACACACATGCACACATACACACACGCACGCACACACATACCTGCGCATACTCTCTCTCTTACACACACACACACATAAACACACAAACACGTGCGCGCGCACATAAACACACAGACACACACGCATGCCCTGACACACACACACAAACGCACACACGCATGCACATGCACACACACACTCGCACACGCACATACAGATACACGCACACACAAACGCTTGTGTATAGACACACAAACACACACGCGTGCGCGTGCGCACAGGCACACAATCTCTCTCTCTCTCTCTCTCTCACACACACACACACACACACACACACACACACACGTGCGCCTACTCACACACACACACGTGTCCGCAAACACACACACACGCACACACACGCACAAACACATGCGCGGGCATAGACACACGCACGTGTACACACACACACACATACACACGCACACACGCATGCACGCACATCACACACACACACTCACGCGCGCGCACTCACACTCACACATACATACACACGTAAACACACGCGCGTGCACACACCAATGCGCGTGCATATACACACACGCACACACAAACACACACGCACGCACAAGCGCGTGCGCTCACTCTCTGTCTGACACACACACATACACACACACGTGCACGCACAAACATACAAATACATGAGCACGCGCGTGCGCACGCAAACACACACACACACGCACACACGCACGCACGCATTCACGCGCTCACCCTAACACACAGACACACACACACACACACACACGCACACACACGCACACGTCCGCGCACACTCACACACACGTGCGCGCACACACAAACGCGCCCGCGCGCGCTACTCGCCGACACACACACACACGTGCGTACACACACATATGCACCTGCACACGCATGCACGCTTGCCCACACACACATACACACACACACACACACACAAACGCACACACAAACGCGTGCACATACACACATACTCGCGCGTGTGCATACTCTCTCTCTCTCATACACACACACGCACGCGCGCACACTCAAACACATACGCGTGCGTGCATACACACATACACACGCACACACATACATACACGCACACACAAGCGCGGGTGCACCCTCACACGCGCGTGCACATACAGATACGCACACACACACACACACACACGCACGCACGCACGTGCTCACACTAACTCATACACACACGCGCGCGCGCGCGTGCGCTCACGTACACACACACATGCACACACACACGCGTGGGTACCCGCACACGCACACACACGTACGCACGCACGCGAAGCGCACACACACGAACAGATACATGCACACGCATACAAACGCACAAACACACGCGCGCGCACACATACATACGTGCACATACACACACGCACAAACACAAACACGCACGCACAAACACACGCGTGCGCACACGCACTCTCTCTCACACATACACACATACACACACACGCACGCGCGCTCGTGTGCTTACACACACACACACACACACACACACACACACAATGACACTCACTAACACACAGACACGCAAACAATCATGCACGCTCGCATGTGCGCACACACACATACACACGTGCAAACACACACATACAAACAAACACGAACACATATACACGCACACGTGCGTGCCCACACACACACACACGCACGCGCGCTTTTGCCCACACACACACACGCACTCACGCACGCACCCACATACACACAAACAAACACCTGCACAGACATGCACACACAGACGTATGCGCGCGCACATACACACACGTGCGTGCAACCACACAAACACACAGACGCGCGCGCGTGCGCACATACGCACACTCACAAACAAACACACACGTGCATGCACACACGCACGCGCACGCGCTCACGCACACGTGCGCACACACACACATGCACAGACTCTCTCTAACACACACATACATGTGCGCACACGTGCGCGCACACACTCCAACACACAAACACACGCGCTCGTGAACCCGCACACACACGCACGCGCACACCCACACACACATACGCATACACCCACACACACATACGCAGACACACGCGCGAGTGCATCGTCACACACGCGTAAACACAAACACATCCGCGCACACATACGGACTTACACACACACGCACACACACATGCACACACTCACACACACATGCACACACACACACACACACATATGTGCGCACACACTCTCTCTCTCTCTCTCACACACACAAACACACACACACATAGACACATACACACACGTGCACGCACACATAAACACACAGACACACACGCGTGCCCTCACACACACACACATGCACACACGTACGCACACGCACACACAACTCACACACACACAAACGCTTGTGTATACACACACACACGCACACGCACACACACACACACACAAACACAAACACGCGCGCGCGCGCGTGCACACACACACACAATCTATTTCTCTCTCACACACACACAAATACACACGCGCGCGTGTGCGCCTATGCACACACACACACGCGCGTGCGCAAACACACACACACACACACAAACAAACACACGCGCGGGCATTAACACACGCGCGTGTACAC
>OZ012739.1:395417836-395422836 GCA_963859935.3 Lathyrus sativus | reverse complement strand
CACACTCACGCACGCGCACTCATACACACACATACATACACACAAACAAACACGCACGCACACACGCGTGCACTCACTCTCTGTCTCACAGACACACATACACACACACGTGCACGCACAAACATACAAATACATGAGAGCGCGCGTGCGCGCGCGTACACACGTACGCACACACGCACGCACGCATTCACCCGCTCACACCAACACACACACACGCACACACATATACACACGTGCGCGGACACTCACACACACGTACGCACACACACGCACCCGCGCACGCTCACACGCACACACACACACACACACAAACGCACACACAAACGCGTGCACACACATACACACACACACGTGCGTGCGTACACATACACACACTCTCTCTCTCTCACACACACACACACATACACACACACGTGTGTGCGCACACGCACACGCACACACACGTGCATGCACACATACACACATGCACATACACACGCGCACATATACACACTCGCACGCACACGCCCGGGTGCACTATCTCACGCGCGTGCAAATTCAGCTACGCACACACGCACACACACATGCACGCCTGCACGCATGCGCTCACACCAACACACTCACACACACACGTGTGCGCATACATACGCACACACGCGCGCAGACACCTGCCCACGCACACACATACACATGCACACAAGCACGCACGCACGCACGCGAAGTACGCGCACACACACACACACGAACACATACATACACACGCATACACACGCGCGTGCAAACACCCACGCGCGTGCATACTCACATATGCACACACCCACACACGCATGCACACACGCGTGCGCTTACTCTTTGTCTCACACACACACACATACACACACACGTGCACATACACACATGCACACACACACACACACGTGCGCACACACACACACTCTCTCTCTCTCTCTCTCTCGCACACACACTATACACACATGTGCGCACATACACACACACGTACACACACACACATACATAACACGCACACACACGCGCGGGTGCACATTCACACGCGCGTGCACATACAGATACGCACACACGCACACGCACACACACACACACACGTTCGCACACTCTTTCTCGCTCTCAAACACACACAGAGGCATACACACACGCGTGTACACACCCACGCGCGTGCATATACACACACGCACTCACACACAAACACACACACACGCACACAAGCATGCGCCCACTCTCTGTCTCACACACACACATACACATACACACACACACACGCGTGCACCCTCTCATGCGCATCCACATACACACACGCACACACACACACACGTGCACACACTCTCTCTCTCTCACACACACACGCACACACACCACACGCACATACACACGCACACACCACACACACACACACACACGCATACACATACACACGCACACACACGCGGGTGCACCCTCACACGCGCGTGCACATACAGATACACACAAACACACGCACACAGATACGCACACACACACACATGCGCACAATCTCTCTCTCTCTCTCACACACACACACACACACACATCCCACACCACACACACGCGCGCGCACAGACACACACACACACACACTCACACGCACAAACACACACACACACGTGTGCACTCACCTCCGCGCGTGCACACGCACGCAAACACGCACACACACACACACACACACACACACACACACACACACACACGTGCACACAATCTCTCTCACACACAAACACGTGCGCACGCGCACACACTCACACACACGAGCACGCGTGCTCGCACACACTCAGAAACACACGCGTGCACACACATAAACACACGTGCGCACGTCCACACGTGCGCCTGCACCCACTAACGCACACACACACACACACACACTCACACACACTGTTGGTGTAAGCCCTAGAGGCCAATACTTTTTGGTACTTGTATCGGATTATTCGTTTAATAATAAAAGGCATTTCTTTATTATGTTTGTCTTTCAGAATAATAAAGTCCCTAGAATAGTTAGTCTGTTTAATGAAATGTTAAGTGTGACTTAATCATGAGATCCCATTAAACATAAAGACATTATTCTTAAAATATCCATAGTCAAGTTTTATTGCAAAGTGGGATAACATTAAAAGCATTGAGACTATTATGAAGATAGACTGATGATCACATCTCATGGATCATGGATAAAGAGTTATCAAGTCTTGACATAGGTATAAATATTAGGAGTAATATTTATACCGGATTGACCCGCTATGAGAATACTACATAGTATGTTATGCAAAGTGTCATAAGTTATTCTCATGGTGATAATGGTGTATTACCACCCTTCGACCTGAAACCACTATGGACCCTAGATGTAGAGTCGGGTGCTTTATTGCTGATCAAACATTATCCGTAACTGGATGATCATAAAGACAGTTGATGGGCACTCCACGAAGCATGCTGAGGGACATGAATGTCCTAGATGGAATTTGCCAATCCTGCATAACATGAGAAATGTCTAAGGGCCCAATATTGAACTGGACAAGGATGACACAGTGTATGCCTTGTGTTCAATATAGACATAGGGGCAAAAGGGTAATTGTACAAACATATATTATCACGAAAAAGGTTTTGTCAGATCACATGACATTTTCGTGACTTGGGTAGCAGTGATGTGTTGCTAGATACCGCTTACTGTTTATTATGTTAAATATATAATTTAATATAATTACCAACATTACGAAATCCTACAGGGTCACACACATAAGGACAGTTTGATGAGAGATAGAGAAATCAAAGGAACACCGTAAGGTACGGTGCACTTAAGTGAAAAATAGAAATTCGGATAATATAATAATAATTATTGTTATTTTATAATGGTTATAAAATAATAATAATAAAATAAATATATTTATTATAATAATAGTTATTATAATAATATATAATATTATTATGGATCATGTGAATTGGGTTTTTAGCCCGCAGCCCACAAGAGAGTCTATAAAAGAAACCCTTGTGATGAAGCTTTCACTTGATGCAATTTCGTTTTTGATTCTCTTTTCTCACTCAAATAATTCCGTTCGTAAGCAGCTAGCACTGTGACCGGAAGCTGTTCGTGTGGACTGAGTAGAGGCGTTGCACTTCATCAACGCTTGTGATCGCTGCATCAAAGATCTGAATCGCCACAAAGAGGTAACGATTCTATCACTGACCATGCTCATTCGTAAGGATCACTAAAGGAAATTTTTGTTTTCCGCTGCGTTTAGATCGCAATTTTCCATCACACACGCACACACGCATGCGCGTGCACACACCCACGCACGTGCACATACACCACAGACACAGACGCACGCACGCAAAGACACACACACACAAACACAAACACACGCGCGCGCGCACACACAAACACAAACACACACACGCGCGCACACTCACACATACAAACACACATGTGCACACGCACGCACGCACACACACACAGACACTCACGCGCACACACACGTTCGTGCCCATACACGCACCCACACATACACACGCATGCGTACACACACTCTCTCTCTCACGCACACACACACACACACGCATGCACGCATGCACGCACGCTCGCACCGACACACGCACACACTCACGCACGCATACACACACACGCGCGCGCGCGCATATGCGAACTCGCGTGCTCACACACACACACGCGCGCTTGTACACACACTCACACACACACACACACACACACGCACACACACATGCATAAGCACACAAACACGCGCGTGCGCATACTCTCTCTCTCTCTCTCACACACACACACACACACACATACGTGCGAACACGCGCGCACATACACACACACATACACACACACACATACACAAACAACCACATATGTGCGCAAACTACCTCTCTCATAGCACACACACACACACAGAGACACACGCACGTACGCGCACAAACACGTGAGCGTACCCATACAAACACAAAGACGCGCACGCGAGTGTGCTTGCACGCGCACACACACCTGTGCTCACACACACACACACGTGCGCACACAAATACTCACGCGCGCACACACACACATACACACATGCGCACACAAATACTCACACGCGCACACACACACACACACACACACACACGCATACACACACGCGTGCACACACCCATGAGCGTGAACATACACACACGCACAAACACAAACACGCACACAGACACACACATGCGTGCGCACACACACTATCTCTCTCTCTCTCTCTCTCTCTCTCTCACACACACACACACACACACGCACGCACACACACGCACACACACATGCGCGTGCACACACCCACGCACGTGCACATACACCACAGACACAGACGCACGCACGCACAGACACACACACACACACACACACAAAAACACAAACACACGCGCGCGCGCACTCACAGTCACAAACATACACACGTGCGCACACTCACACATACAAACACACATGCGCACACGCACGCACGCACACACACACAGACACTCAGGCGCACACACACGTTCGTGCACACCCACACACCTACACATACACACGCATGCGTACACACACTCTCTCTCTCTCACGCACACACACACGCATGCACGCATGCACGCACGCTCGCGCCGACACACGCACACACTCACGCACGCACGCAAACACACACACACGCGCGCATACACAAACTCGCGTGCTCTCACACACACGCGCGCTTGTACACACATTCACACACACACACATGCACGCACACATGCATAAGCACACAAACACGCGCGTGCGCACACTCTCTCTCTCTCTCACACACACACACACATACGTGCGAACACGCGCGCGCACACAGACACACATACACACACACACACATACACAAATAACCACATACGTGCACAAACTATCTCTCTCATAGCACACACAAACACACACAGAGACACACACACGTACGCGCACAAACACGTGAGCGCACCCATACAAACACAAAGACGCGCACGCAAGTGTGCTTGCGCGCGCACACACACCTGTGCTCACACACACACAC
>OZ012739.1:395392836-395410336 GCA_963859935.3 Lathyrus sativus | reverse complement strand
TGCGCGTGCTCGCACTCACACACGCATGCACGTACGCACGCAAGCTCGCACCGACACACGCACGCACGCACACACACGCACTCACTCTCGCACACACGCGCGTGCACACTCGCACACACACACACCCGCGCGCGCGCACACACACGCACGGCTGCACCCTCACACGCGCATGCACATACAGATACGCACACACACACATGCACAAACACACACATACACATGCGCACACTCTCTCTCTATCTCTCACACACAAACGCATACACACTTGCGTCGATACACCCACGAGTGTGCATATACACACACACACACACACGCACACACGCATGCGCTCACTCTCTGTCTCACACACACACGTGCGCGCACAAACACACACATACGCGCGCACGTGATTGCGCATACACACACGCACACACACGCACGCGCTCACACCTACATACAGACACGCACACACGCGTGCGCGCATACACACTCACGTGCATACACATACACATGCGCGCGCGCTTCTCGCCCACACACACACACACGTGCGCACACACATATATGCACGAGCGCACGCTCGCACGAACACACACACAGATAAAAACGCACACACAATCGCGTGTACACACACACACACACACACACACGTGCGTGCGTACACACACACACACTCTCTCTCTCTCTCACACACACATACACACACACACACAAACACACGCGTGCGCACACGCACATAGACACGCGTGCGTTTACAAATATACACACACGCACATACACATCGCACACATATACACACGCACACACACGTGCGGGTGCACCCTCACACGTGCGTGCACATACACACACGCACACACACACATACATATGCGCACACTCTATCTCTCTCACACACATACACCACACACAAGCGCATACACACACACACACACACACGTGCGCGCACACACACAAACACGCACAAACACACGCGCACACATACACACGAACACACACGCGCGCATGCACTTCAACACGCGTGTGCACATACAGATACACACACACATGTGGGCACACTCTCTCTCTCTCTCACATACACACCAGACACACGCACACGCGTGCACACACACACGCACAAATACACACACCCACACACACATACACACACTCACACACACACATACATACACACACGTACACCCACCCCCGCCCGTGCACACTCACACAAGCACACACCCACACACACACGTGCGCGCACCCCCATACACACACACGCGAACACGCGCTCGCGTGCCCGCACACACACACATACACACTCAGACACATACACACGCACACACGCACAAACACAGACGTGTGCATACTCTCTCTTTCTCTCTCACACACACACACACACACGCGCGTGCGCACACACACACACACACACACACACACACGCACGCGCGTGCAGACGCCCACGCGCGTACTCATACGCACACACACACACACACATGCACGCGTAGATAAACACACACATGGGTTCCCACGCTCACTCACACATACAACCGCGCACGAGCGCTTGCGCACACACTCACACACACGCGTGCGCACACAAACAAACACACATGCGCGCGTGCACAAACGCGCACACACACACGTGCGTGCACACGCACACACATACACGCGCGCGCGGATGATCACTCTCTCACAAACACACATACAAACATGTGTGCACACACGCGCAGACACACACACACACACATGTGCGCGTGATCGCACTCACACACGCATGCACGTACGCACACAAGCTCACACCGACACACGCACGCACACACACGCACTCACTCACGCACACACGCACACACACGCAAACACACACACACACACGTGCGCACTCTCTCTCTCTCTCACACACACACAAATACACACACACAGACACACATACACACACACACACATACACACACAACACACACATGTGCGCACACACACAAACACGTATGCGCGAACCTACACACACATACACACGCGCGCACGTACATACGCACGCACTCACACACACAGAAACAGACACACGCACACACAAACTCGCGTCCACACACACACACTCCCGCACGCGCTTGCGTACACCCACACACACACACTCTCTCTCACACACATATACACATGCATAAACACACACACGCGAGTGCTCACACACACTCTCTCTCTCTCTCTCTCTCTCTCTCACACACACACATACACACACACACACACGCATACACACACACACATTCGCAAATTATCTCTCTCACAGACATGCACACACACACACACACAGAGACACACACACACTCACACACGTGCGCGCACCCACACAAACACAAACACGAACACGCGCGCGCACTCACACACACATGCACACACACTGTTAGATGCCCAATTATGCTTATTTGAGCTATCAAATGTGGGCACCTTTTGCTCATTTTTGGTCTAATTTTGGTTCAAAATTGCCTTGCTTTTGTTGATATGCAATATGATGTGAAATGTTCTTGGTCCTTTTAATTTATGCGTTATTATGTAGTATTTGAGCATGAAAGAGTAGAATTTAAAGACACAAGAAAGTTGATAAAGGAATCAAGAAAGAACAAGAGCAAAAGCATGTTCGCTAGGCGAACATCTGGCGAGTGTTGTAGCGAGTTGTTCGTTAGGCGAGCCCATAGCGAGCTGCTACCGAACACTCCCAGACTTGGGCAGAATCAAAATGGAACCATTCGCTGGCAGCGAGGCAGGTGGCGAAGAACTCGCTAGGCGAGCACCTAGCGAGCAAGTAGCGAAGCATTCCAGAATCTTTTCCTCAACCCTCGCTAGCATGTTTGCTAGGCGAGGTTGTAGCGAACGCTCGCTGTTAGCTCGCTAGGCGAACGAGGTCGCGAGCGTGATAGGACAACAACTTTTTCTATAAGTAGCCCTATGTACTTTTTGAACATATAATATGTTTTTCACTAGTTTTGCTGGATAAGAGATTTTTGTGACCTAGAAACCAATTATATCTTATTTTCTTCATTTCTAAACATTATTCTATAAAAAGAAGGTGGATTCTCATCCAAGTTGGATTATTCTACTCGGATGTTCATCAACCTTCTTCCGAAATTTCTTTTGCAAGCTACCATGAAAATGAGTAGCTAAGTTCTTCATTTTGTCAAGGTTAGATGTAGGTGATCATTAAGCTTTGTATGTATATGGTGATCTTCATTTGTAAACTCTTGGATGATGAATGTATGGTGAAAACTGATGCGTGTTTTTCGCAAGTGTACGAATCACGTCAAAGTAATATAAAAGATTATCGAATCCACAGAGACCAAGTGTCAATCTATCGTACCTGTTGTTATGGTGTTTATCTAAGGCAACTATTTTTAAGGGTTTTAGTAAGGGTGCAATGGTAAATAAAATTATAATTTTAAATAATAAATAAAAGACAGGCTCGAATGTAATTCACGTAATCAATGATAATCCAGTACTTGCTAATGGAACTACTTATGGGCAATGTTTTCTCCTTTGAAAAGAACTAATTTAACAGGAACTGTCGCTTTCGCGTATTCAGAACCGAGTTGTACTCTCTAATCAACCCCTCCTATTGTCACGGATAAAAAGGTGCGTACTGCGTTAGAGTAGTAAACCTATTTTTAAGAAATATAGTTTCTTAACAAAGTTGAAAAGTATTTTAACCTGGACTTCTTAGCAAAAAGAGGTTCTTATGAACCAGACTCTAAATCTCATAACGCGTCCGAAAATCGTTTTAAAATCTCTTTTCTTTTTAATCTAAAAACTCCTAATGAACTATACAAAGCGCTTTTGGCTGTTTTTGAAATAGTTAAAAACAATTACATGAATTGAAAGATAAAATAGCCCTTAGGTGTTTCCACGAACAATTATACTGATTACTGGTTTAATTACGATCCTTACATTCTAACCTTTATGGGATTAGTTAGACATGATAAAGTAAATATTCTTTTTATAGTTTTTCATATGAGTAATTTAAAGCGAGTGCGGGAAGTGAACAAAGTAAATGTGCGAGTGCGGGAAGTAAACAAAGTAAATGTGCGAGTGCGGGAAATAAACAAAGTAAATGTGCGAGTGCGGGAAATAAACAAAGTAAATGTGCGAGTGCGGGAAATAAACAAAGTAAATGTGCGAGTGCGGGAAATAAACAAAGTAAAGTGCGAGAAAATAAATAAAAGTAAAGCAATGCGGAGAAATAAAATACTAACTGGAATTAAAATGGCGGCAGGATTAACTTCCTCCAGAGTGCTCCAAAACTCGAACCACAGACAGATTACAGACTCGATCACTCGATTGCAGAGGCACCCCGATGTGGAATGGCAACTGCTTTATAACTGATATATGCCTAGAGAATTCTAATTCTGGATGAAGAAAAACGAAAATCTAAGGTCCTATTTATAGTAAAAACTGAAAGCATGAAATGACTGGGACGCCCCTCCACTAAAAAGTGGAGGTTATGAAATTTTTGCCTTGTGGCGCCCGCCACAAGGTCATGGCGCCCGCCATGGTCCCTACAGGGGATGATGGAGTGGGGATCGTGGGTCTTGGAGGTTGAGGAGTGGTCTTGAGACGTGGCCACGTCATGGCTAACCCCATGGCGCCCGCCATGGTGGGTGCCGCAAGTGCAAAATGCTGAATTTCTAGGTTTTCGTCCGTTTTCACTCCTTTTTTGCTCCTTTTCCCGATTCAAGCTCCGATTATTATAAAAACCTGAAAACATAAGAAAACAAAGCAATAACAAAGCAAAACAACAATAAAAGCTAAGAATGCATGCGAAATCGGAGTCAGAAATACGGTGAATTTTAGTGTGATCAAATTCTCCCACACTTAAACCTTTGCTTGTCCTCAAGCAAACATTAAAGCTTAAGAAAATATGGTGTCAACACTTGTCTTTGGGCTAAAGGGATTCTAAGTTCAAGTCAGGATGCAGTGACAAATACTAACTAAGTGAACCAAGGGTACCATAGTAACACAAACACAAACTTCAATCCTATATTAACCACTCCATGTCATCCCACGATACCTAGACCTATCTTCTCATCTTTTTGTGTCCTTTTCATTCAGGCGCAATCACATTAAGCCCGTTATCCGTACATGCTTCATAGTAGAGTGACCGGTTAGTGATTCTGATCCATAACATAAGGTTTCTGGCACATAAGCATGTGTAAACCTGTTTTTATTTCGCCTAAATGTAGCTGCGGGGGATCGGATCGTAATCCGCCCTACCAAGTTCAGTGCCAGATACCTCTGAACCAACTAACAATAGGTGACTTGCAATTTTTTTTTTTTTTTTTTTAGCACTGGATCATTCACTTATATTCATCGGCCCCCTACGTAGAGTATGCTTAGGCCGGAGCTGACTGCTAAAATAAACTACTTAGGACAATTTTTTGAATGATAGTAAAGGCCATGGTGGTGGGGTTTAGGAGTGATTCCTATATTCAAGAGGTCTATGGTGCTAAAATGGTTCTGATGTTTCAAAAAGTTGACCTAAGTCACCACATCCTAATCTAAACCTGTCTCAAAGCCCAAAAAACATGTGAAACAACATTGTTTTCTTTTTAAAAATTTTCTGGTAAGGCTAAGGAAATGGGAAAAAATGAAGATGAACTAAAAAGACACTATACTGGTGACTCGTCAGACTCATGCATTATCTAAGAAAAATAAATTACTGAAAAGGGAAATAACTGAAAGGAAATTAACTAAAAAGGGAAATAACAGAAAGCAATAAAATCCCCTCCCACACTTAAATCGAACATTGTCCCCAATGTTTCGAAATAAGATAAGGGGGGTAACCTGGAAAAAGTCTACTGAGGAGGGGCACTGGTGCCTTCGCCGTCCTAATGTGATGGTCTGGAACGACGGGATCTACTACGATGCTGGTCCCTCCGGTCGAGTCGTGCTGATAAAGCAGCCTGAGCACTCCGGACCTCTCGAAGGTTACCCAAGATGGAACCCTGAGTAGCCTCTACAAGCTGGTAGTGTCGGCTGTTGAACTCTCTCTGACGGTTCTGCTCTAATGAAATATCGTTCAAGGTACGGCAAACGTTGCTATAAGCACGATCCGAAACCAATCGCGATTGTTGCATGAAGCTCATATTGTTCGTCAGCTGCTGTGAAATAGTAGAGAGAAGGCCATCACGCCTTTCTTCTCTAGCTGTCATATCACGCCACATCTCCTCGGTGACAAAGAATCCAGGAGCAGTACCTGCAACAGGGTTAGAGGAAGATGGTGCAGTGTGTGACTGTGAAGGACGATGGGGGGACATGTGAGGGATGGGAGACTGCTCTCTCCGATCATACTCATCATCAGTGTCATGTGCCTCCCCATCGGGAATATTAGGAGGAAGTGGACCCAAAACACGTGGAGCATTAAGATCATAGGTCCAGTTCCTTTCATCACGTACATCAGTACGTCTACTGCATGGTAAAGCAAAAGATGGGATAGCTACCCCATGAACCATCAACTCATAACCACCTTCTCTCCTTGTTCGGCATAATTTCATGTCTTTCAGAAATTTTAAATTAATTGTGCGAGGAGGTAGTGGTTCAAGTGTAGCTATCTCATCATTCAGGCCAAGAGCCCGAGCAATATACGTAACAAGCCCTCCAAAAACAATCGGTCCTGTTTTATTAGTAAATAAAGTCATGTGGGCAAGCATAAACGGGACCGGATTGATGTGGGTTCTAGTGAGGCATCCTTGCAAAAATAGGAGTTCACGAGCATTAACCTTGTTTGGACTTTCCCGGCCAAAAATAGTACATGCCAAAAGAAGTCTAAAAACTCTTATGGCCGGGTTGTGAATGGTCGACGCAAGTATCCCTTCAAAAGAATTAATTGAAGTACTTGAAAGCCTTAGCCAGAAGGTAAATACCTCGGCCGACCATTCAGCATCCAAAGGTGCCTCACAAATCGAACCTTCCCTATGAGGGATTCCTAACAAATCTGCTAGCTCATTGGTACTGAATTCATATTCAATTCCAAACAGTCTAAAAATAACAGTACCGACAGTGCTAGCAGTGTTAGGACTGACAGTGTATATCAAAGAACTCAAAAACTCAGTTGTCAGCCTCTCATAGGTAGGTTCCTGATTAATGAAAATATTATGCAAGCCTAGAAATTCTAATAAATTAAAAACACTATGATAAATACCCAAAGCATACAGACAGTTATCGTCGACGTACCTAGTCGAGAGGATTTCTCGACTTTGAAGCCTCTGAATAATTTTCCGTTGCCTTTCGCCCGGTCTTCCATCACGAAGAATAAATCCGTTGAACTCCATTGTTGAAAAGCTCCTTAGGTAGTGAAAATAGTAGAAAAGTGGTTTATGAGGGGAATGATAAAGTTTTAATTTTTTTGGTTTTTGATGGATGAAAATGGAAATGGATGTTGGATATGTTTTATGGATGAAGGGTATTTTGGAAATGGGGGAGCTTTAATGGGGTTCAAGGAGGATTTGGAAGGTTGGAAAAATGGGTTTTTGGTGAAGAAAGGGATGAAAATGGTGGAAATGGGGATTGAATCCCGTATTTGTTGATGGTACGGTGTGGCGCCCGCCACAGGGCCTATGGCGCCCGCCACAAGGCCAATTCCTGGGCCTTGTGGTTTTGGATCCTCCTTTGGGCCTTCCTTGCACCTTTTGTCTTCCGGGGGGTCTGAATAGCGTTTTCTTCTTCTTTTCAAGGCATTGGCTTGCATATTTTTGTCTTATATATTTTTTTTCTTTGCACGACAAAAATAAAATAATTAAAAATCAAAAAAGAAAAAGAAAAATAAAAATTAGTGCATAATATGTATATATATAAGGAATTCAAAGTGCATGAAAATATAAAAGCTGCAATAAAGTAAAATATGTCTGGAAATGCGATAAATAAAAGGAAGTTAAATACTAGGGTAGTGCTGTCAGGGTGGAATGAGTCATGTGGTAGGTTTCTTATCCTGGCTTGATCCACGAATCTCAGCTATCTCCCTCCGAAGCTCGTCGATCGCCTGATGTAGAGCATCGGTCTCTGAGGCATGAGTGAGATCAGAAACCTGCATCTGTAACTCTAAGTCTGCCACTTCCTGCTTGAGCAGGGCAGTCTCCTTGCGGAGCTCATAAATCTGTGTTTGTAGGTCAGGTGGCTGCAGAGACATATTGTTAGACATAACAGTGATTCGGGGAGTAAGAGGTGTAGGAGTGTACTCAGCGGCGGGAGGCGATTTCGGCTCTTCGACAGTCTCTCCATAACCCTCTAGAGCATAACTCCAATTGGCAGGATCATGGACACTGGTCATCAGCGGATCTGGTAATGTAAAGTAGTGTATCGCTTCACCGTCGATCAGCAATCTAAACATGTTGGGCTCAAAAGAAGCCCTCCTCATCAGTCCTCTATCAAGACAAAAATCAATATCCAGGGTGGTGTAGCAGCAGAAGGTCCTGAGGTGCAATAGCTTGCGAGACAAACCCAATGCAGTAGCAATCTGTGTAACAATCCCACCGACATGGATGATTCCTACTGATGATCTGGCAACACTAGCAAGGCCCTTCAGTAGAAAGTTGCCACAAGCAACAGGGCGAGACTGAGTCGCACAAAACAGTAGGAAAATCTCCTCTTCACTTAGCAGTGTCTCTGTATCTGGAAAACCTAGGAAAGAATGTGCTAGAATCATCTGGAAGTACCTCAATGCAGGGTTGTGGATTACCTGAGAAAACTGGGTAGAAGGATCTTGGCTCCCTCCGCCTGATATTTTAGTCCAAAACTTTTCCACTTCTCTGCTCATAAAATACCCCATCGGAGTCTCTGGAATAGCATCAGGAGTAGTCTGGAAACCTAGTAAATCACCAAACTCTTTGTGAGAGAATGAGTAGTCAATCCCGAACAACCTGAAAACAGCGAGTCCATCGGGTCCAGCCCAAGGGTCATGATGAAACGAGCTGAGGAACTCAAGAGTCAAGTTCCTATAAGTGTTGTTCCTGTCGTCAAACTGGTCCCACTGGAGTTGATGGCATAAAAATCTGACGCTTGGCTCTATCCCCAAGGCATCCATGCAGTCATGGTCAGGGTACCTGGTAGGAGCCATAGGGCGTCTCATGTGAACATAGTAACGCTATCTCTGTGCATCATCTCTAAAGGCCACGTGCATGTCATCAGGGTTCTGCATTCTGTACAAGGTTAGCAAACAAGTCCTGAAAGCACTTAAAACATTCAATCGTGAGTCCTGACATAATAATAAAATAAACAAATTAAAATAAAGTAAAAATAAAAATAAAAAGTACAAAAATAAGAAAAACCATGGGTTGCCTCCCAGGCAGCGCTTGTTTAACGTCATTAGCTCGACGACCGATATTTAAACATCATTGGAAGGATATGGTGGATCACTCAGAGTATGACAGGTGTATGTTGTTGGAATGTCACCTCCTTCGTAGGGCTTCAACCTCTGTCCATTGACTATGAACGGTTTACATGTTTGGTTCTTGATTTCAATAGCACCGGATCTCAGGATCTTAGATACTTCGAAAGGGCCAGTCCATCTCGAACGGAGTTTACCTGGAAATAGTCGTAACCTAGAATCGAACAGGAGAACAGGATCGCCTATTTTGAAGTCTCTTCTTATGATTCTTTTGTCATGCCAAGCTTTTGTTCTTTCTTTGTATATGATGGCATTTTCGTAGGCAGATTGTCTGAGCTCTTCTAATTTGTGGATATCAAGGATACGTTTCTCACCAGCTGTCAAGTAATCCAAATTCAAAGTTTTGATGGCCCAATAGGCCTTATGCTCCAACTCAAATGGTAAGTGACATGATTTTCCATAGACCAGTTGATAAGGGGTTGTTCCTATAGGAGTTTTGAAAGCGGTCCTATAGGCCCATAATGCTTCTTGAAGTTTCTGCGACCAATCTTTTCTAGATATAGAGACAGTCTTCTCGAGGATTTGTTTTATCTCCCTATTAGATACTTCCACTTGTCCATTGGTCTGTGGGTGGTATGGTGTTGCTACTCTATGCTTAACTCCATACTTGCTTAAAAGTTTATCAAATATTCTCGATATGAAGTGTGATCCTCCATCACTTATGACTAAACGGGGTGTTCCAAACCTGGGAAATATATAATTCTTGAATAATTTGATGACTACTCTGGTGTCGTTTGTGGGTGCGACGATAGCTTCAATCCATTTAGACACGTAGTCAACAGCTACTAATATGTACTGATTTCCAAAAGATGGTGGGAACGGTCCCATAAAGTCCATACCCCATACGTCGAAGAGTTCTACTTCTTGGATATTTCTTAACGGCATTTCATTACGTCTTGAAATATTTCCTGTGCGTTGGCATCTGTCACACTTGACAATGAAAGCATGGACATCACGCCACATAGTAGGCCAGAATAGGCCAGCTTGAAGAATCTTGGCGTAGGTCTTAGATGTGCTTGCATGTCCACCATAGGGTGCAGAGTGACAATGCTCAATTATATTATTTACCTCTTCTTCTGGAACACAACGGCGGAAAATGCCATCTTTACCTCTCTTGAAAAGAAATGGATCGTCCCAATAGAAGTTTCTCACATCACTATAGAACTTCTTCTTCTGGTGGTAGTTTAGATCAGGGGGTATGATGTCAGCGGCTAGGTAATTAACAAAATCTGCATACCAAGGTACATTGCTTATAGCTAAGGATTTATGAAATTGCTCATGAGGGTCTGGGTTATCATCTTCAATGGTTTCTAGTTGGGCTATCAGTCTATCATAGGCAAAATCGTCATTTATGGGTACTGGATCAGGTTTCAGGTATTCTAGCCTAGATAGGTGATCAGCTACCACATTATCAGTGCCTTTCTTGTCACGGATATCCAAATCAAACTCTTGTAATAATAGAATCCATCGAAGTAACCTAGGCTTGGCATCCTTTTTGCTTAGTAAGTAACGAATGGCAGCATGGTCGGTGTAAACTATAATCTTGGCTCCTACTAGATAAGATCTAAATTTGTCTATTGCAAAAACTACAGCTAGGAGCTCTTTTTCGGTTGTTGCGTAGTTGAGCTGTGCAGCGTCTAGGGTTCTACTGGCATAATAAATCACATGTAACTTCTTATCTTTTCTCTGACCTAGAACGGCTCCAACAGCATAATCACTGGCGTCACACATTATCTCAAACGGTTCCGACCAATCAGGGGGTTTCATTATAGGTGCTGAAATCAGAGCTTGCTTCAGAAGATTAAATGCTTCAGTACATTTTTCATCGAAGATGAACTCAGCATCTTTCATTAAAAGACCAGTTAAGGGCTTTGTTATTTTGGAGAAATCCTTGATAAAACGTCGGTAAAATCCGGCATGTCCAAGAAAACTTCTTATCTCCCTGATAGTCTTCGGCGGTTTTAGATTCTCTATGACCTCTATTTTTGCTTTATCTACCTCTATACCTTTTTCGGAAACTATATGTCCTAAAACAATCCCTTCGGTGACCATGAAATGACATTTTTCCCAATTTAGCACAAGGTTTACCTCCACACATCTCTCCAGGATTTTCTCAAGGTTGACAAGACAATTTTTGAAATCTGACCCACAAACTGAGAAATCGTCCATAAATACTTCCATGATTCCATCCAAATAATCAGCAAAGATAGACATCATGCAGCGTTGGAAAGTTGCAGGAGCATTACAAAGTCCAAAAGGCATTCTTCTATAGGCAAAGGTTCCAACTGGGCATGTAAAGGTAGTTTTTTCTTGATCTTCGGGGTGAATAGGTATTTGGAAGAATCCTGAATATCCATCTAAATAACAAAAGTAAGAGTGTCTGGCTAGGCGCTCCAACATTTGGTCTATGAATGGTAATGGGAAATGGTCCTTCCTAGTTGCTTTATTTAATTTTCTATAATCTATGCACATACGCCAACCTCCATCAGTTCTTTTTGCTACAGGTTCGCCCTTCTCGTTTTGCACGACTGTGATGCCTCCCTTTTTAGGTACTACATGCACAGGACTCACCCATTTACTGTCCGAGATCTGATATATTATACCTGCCTCTAGTAACTTAAGAACTTCAGTCTTAACTACCGTACTCATTATAGGATTTATTCTACGTTGGTGTTCTCTAGAAGGTTTTGAATCTTCTTCAAGCAAAATCCGATGCATGCATACGGATGGGCTTATTCCTTTTAGATCAGAGATCTTATATCCTAAGGCTGAGGGGTACCTACGTAAAACTTCTAATAATTGATCGGTTTCTTCTTGGTTTAAGGTAGCACTGACTATAACTGGACGATTCATATCTTCATCAAGAAATTCATATCTCAGGTTTTTAGGCAGTTCCTTAAGTTTTACGGTCGGTTTTATAGGGCAAGGCATAGGATCTGGGGTTAGAGATAAACATTCGTGAAGGTTATCATCAATGTAGGGTGTTTTATAATTGTCATCTTCCAAAATAAGGGTTGATGGAAATTTTATAGATTCAGTTTCTTCTTCTTGTTCTAATTCCCTAATACATTCTTCGATGATATCTAAGGCATAACAAGAATCTCCTATCACAGGTGCCATAAGAAATTTTGACAATATAAATTCTATCTTCTGGCCACCTACCTCAAAAGTTAGTTTTCCCTTTTTAACATCTATTACGGCTCCAGCAGTCGATAAGAACGGTCTACCTAGGAGGATTGGTATGTCGTCATCTTCTTTAATGTCCATGACAACAAAATCAGTAGGTATAAACAGCTGACCTATCCTAACAGGGACGTCTTCAAGTATGCCTATAGGGTATTTAACGGATCTATCGGCTAATTGAAGTGACATCTTAGTAGGTTGTAATTCTCCTAAGTTTAATCTCTCACAAACTGCTAAAGGCATTAAGCTCACACTAGCTCCTAAGTCTAGAAAAGCTTTTTCGATGACATGATTCCCCAAAACACAAGGAATGGAAAAATTTCCGGGATCTTTATCTTTCTTTGCTAACCTATTTTCGGAAATAGAATTACATTCCACGGGTTTCGGACCTTCGAGTCTACGTTTATTTGTAAGTATGTCTTTGAGAAACTTAGCATAAGAAGGTATTTGGGTGATGGCTTCTGTAAAGGGGATTTCTACGTGAAGTTTTTCTATAACCTTAACGAATTTTTGATATTGATTATCGATTTGGGTTTTCTTTAATCTTTGAGGGTAAGGTATTGGTGGTTTGTATGGCGGTGGCGGTACATAGGTTTTATTTTTAGGTTCTTCTCCTTTTTCTTGACTTTCCGGGGTTTCAGGCTTCTCTGGTTCCTTTTCCTCATTCCTCTCAGAAGTTTCGGGCTCACTTAATCTAGGGTTTAAAGGTTCCTTATAAGCGGTTCCACTTCGTAGAGTAATGGCATTAGCTTGCCCTTTCGGGTTTTGTTGAGGTTGTCCAGGGAATTGTCCTCCAGGTGTAGTCTGTGGGGCTTGGTTTAACGCTACCTGAGAGATCTGGGTTTCAAGCATCTTATTATGAGTAATAATTTGATCAACCTTGGTTCCTAACTTGGTAATTAGTTCGTTAACATGGACGTTATGGTTCATGAACTCTTTGTTTTGTTGTTTTTGAGCAACGATAAAATCTTTTACAACTTCCTCAAAGCTCGGGCTAGGTGGTACAGGTTGCATAGGTTGATTTGTTCTAGGGGCTTGGTAACCTTGTTGTCTCGGAGGTGCGGTATTTTGGATAGGGTTATTATTTTTGTAGGAGAAGTTTGGGTGATTCCTCCATCCAGGGTTATATGTGTTTGAAAATGGGTTCCCTTGGGTATAGTTCACTTGCTCAGTGTTGGTTTCATTCAACAGATTGCATTCGGCGGATTGGTGTCCTTGCGTTCCACATATCTCACAATTCGGCGAAACTGCGGCAACAGTATTCGGAGTTGTACACATATGTTCGACTCTAAGGGCCAACGCGTCCATTTTAGCCTGCATCATGTCTATAGAGCTTAGCTCATGTATTCCTCCTTGGGCTTCCTTCTTTTCCACTGTCGCTCGTTCTACTCCCCATGATTGATGGTTTTGGGCCATATCCTCGATAAGGGCACTAGCTTCAGGGTAAGGTTTGTTCATCAGTGCGCCACCAGCGGCAGCGTCGATGGTCATTTTAGTGTTATAAAGAAGTCCATTATAGAAGGTTTGGATGATTAGCCAATTCTCTAGGCCATGGTGTGGGCATGCTCTTAATAGTTCTTTATATCTCTCCCAGGCTTCGAACAACGACTCTCCTTGGTGTTGGGTAAATCTAGTTATTAGGTTTCGAAGAAGAGCGGTCTTACTTGGGGGAAAATATCTAGCAAGGAAAACTTTTCTAAGGTCATCCCAAGTTGTTATTGAATTGGGTGGAAGGGAATCTAACCATGATAGAGCTTTATCTCTGAGGGAAAAGGGAAATAATCTTAAGCGTATTGCCTCAGGAGAAGCTCCATTCGTTTTAAAGGTGTCTGCTAATTGAAGAAAGTTTTTTAAATGTTGGTTCGGGTTATCAGTAGCGAGACCTGCGAATTGTCTCTGTTGCACTAATTGCAGCAGGGATGGCTTAAGTTCAAAATTATTGGCTGGGATAGCGGGGTTTACTATACTGGAACTAGGTTCCTCGTTTGATGGTTGGGCGAAGTCCTTAAGAGGTCTTCGATTTTGATCTTCGGCCATAGCTCTCCTATTCCTATGGAAAAATAAACGTGCGCGAGCGTAACGTTCAGGTTCAGCTAGAGGGTCTACTAAACTTCCGGCACTGCGAGTCTTTCGCATTGACCGGTGGGTAACAACCTTAGTCTAAACGGTATAACTACAGGGTAATGAAATTTGACGATATTGGTCCCCGGCAACGGCGCCAAAAACTTGATGCGTGTTTTTCGCAAGTGTACGAATCACGTCAAAGTAATATAAAAGATTATCGAATCCACAGAGACCAAGTGTCAATCTATCGTACCTGTTGTTATGGTGTTTATCTAAGGCAACTATTTTTAAGGGTTTTAGTAAGGGTGCAATGGTAAATAAAATTATAATTTTAAATAATAAATAAAAGACAGGCTCGAATGTAATTCACGTAATCAATGATAATCCAGTACTTGCTAATGGAACTACTTATGGGCAATGTTTTCTCCTTTGAAAAGAACTAATTTAACAGGAACTGTCGCTTTCGCGTATTCAGAACCGAGTTGTACTCTCTAATCAACCCCTCCTATTGTCACGGATAAAAAGGTGCGTACTGCGTTAGAGTAGTAAACCTATTTTTAAGAAATATAGTTTCTTAACAAAGTTGAAAAGTATTTTAACCTGGACTTCTTAGCAAAAAGAGGTTCTTATGAACCAGACTCTAAATCTCATAACGCGTCCGAAAATCGTTTTAAAATCTCTTTTCTTTTTAATCTAAAAACTCCTAATGAACTATACAAAGCGCTTTTGGCTGTTTTTGAAATAGTTAAAAACAATTACATGAATTGAAAGATAAAATAGCCCTTAGGTGTTTCCACGAACAATTATACTGATTACTGGTTTAATTACGATCCTTACATTCTAACCTTTATGGGATTAGTTAGACATGATAAAGTAAATATTCTTTTTATAGTTTTTCATATGAGTAATTTAAAGCGAGTGCGGGAAGTGAACAAAGTAAATGTGCGAGTGCGGGAAGTAAACAAAGTAAATGTGCGAGTGCGGGAAATAAACAAAGTAAATGTGCGAGTGCGGGAAATAAACAAAGTAAATGTGCGAGTGCGGGAAATAAACAAAGTAAATGTGCGAGTGCGGGAAATAAACAAAGTAAAGTGCGAGAAAATAAATAAAAGTAAAGCAATGCGGAGAAATAAAATACTAACTGGAATTAAAATGGCGGCAGGATTAACTTCCTCCAGAGTGCTCCAAAACTCGAACCACAGACAGATTACAGACTCGATCACTCGATTGCAGAGGCACCCCGATGTGGAATGGCAACTGCTTTATAACTGATATATGCCTAGAGAATTCTAATTCTGGATGAAGAAAAACGAAAATCTAAGGTCCTATTTATAGTAAAAACTGAAAGCATGAAATGACCGGGACGCCCCTCCACTAAAAAGTGGAGGTTATGAAATTTTTGCCTTGTGGCGCCCGCCACAAGGTCATGGCGCCCGCCATGGTCCCTACAGGGGATGATGGAGTGGGGATCGTGGGTCTTGGAGGTTGAGGAGTGGTCTTGAGACGTGGCCACGTCATGGCTAACCCCATGGCGCCCGCCATGGTGGGTGCCGCAAGTGCAAAATGCTGAATTTCTAGGTTTTCGTCCGTTTTCACTCCTTTTTCGCTCCTTTTCCCGATTCAAGCTCCGATTATTATAAAAACCTGAAAACATAAGAAAACAAAGCAATAAAAAAGCAAAACAACAATAAAAGCTAAGAATGCATGCGAAATCGGAGTCAGAAATACGGTGAATTTTAGTGTGATCAAAAACCTTGCTTTATTTATAACTGTTTGTGTTGGTTTATGATTGAAAGATATTTTCCAACTTTTGACCTAGGTTTTCATCCTTCTATTTTCTTAAGTTAGAAATAGTTTTGAATGTGGTTGTTCATGAAAAAAGTTAAACCTAAATGTTGTCATTTTGATAGATTGTGTGAGAAATCAACAATGGATCAAAATGGGAAAAACCACAACGTGAGTTAGAAATAATCACATTGGGAGGATGTTGTAAATGTGTTTATCATCTAAAGGAGTTTAAGCATATTATTGATCGGACATATACAAGCAAAGTGATTACCGAACCCTAACTTTGACAATCTTTACTAAATCGTAAAATCAATCTTTTACCGCAATTCATTACCTTTTATGCAAGATACCGTGACTAAAAACCAAACCCCTTTTGTTACTACAAAGTTAAGAACCTGACAACCGTCGAACAACAGCAATATCTCAAATTCCCTGTGGAGACGATAACAAAAACCCAACACTTTACCACTGTCCTAACAAAATGGCGTCGTTGCCGGGGAATTTGAATTGATATTGTGAGCATCGCAATAGTTGTTGAATTGTTAACTCTTGAATTTTTTGACTTGTGCTTGTTAATTTGTTTGGTTTAGTGTGCAACCTTCGTTTTATGCGAGGGCATATTCCTGAGGACCAACTTCTTTTTCATCCCGAGATCGAGAGAACCGCAAGAAGACTGAATAGCAGAACAAGACGGAGGAGGCAACTTGCTCGACAACAACAAGAACAAGGAGAAGGTTCTTCTACAACACCACCACCTCATTTCATACCTATCATAGATCCACCACCACCACCGCCCGTTTCCACCCCGTGTATCAACAGTCCAAGAAACACTGCTCAGTTTGCCAACCACACGGGAAGGCAAGTCGAGATGAAGACGTGAACTCTTAACTTATTATACAGAAGTCCATTCACCGGAATGGACCATGAAGACCCCTTTGCTTTTCTCACCAAATTTTATGAGATAGCATTGGCGGCGGGAGTTGATCAAGCTCAAGAGCTACCGTTGTTCAAAAGACTTTTTCCACATGCTTTACTCGGCAAAGCCAAAGATTGGTACTTGGATCAAACACCGGCGGTCATGACGGATTGGAATAT
>OZ012739.1:395382836-395385336 GCA_963859935.3 Lathyrus sativus | reverse complement strand
GCGCACACACACACACATACACATACACACACCACACACACACGCGCACACACGCGCACATGTGCGCGCAGACACACACGCACGCACACACACATACGAACATACGCACACGCGCGAGTGCACTCTCACACGCGCGTGCACATACTGATACGCACACACACACGCACACACACACACGTGCGCACATACACACACTCTCTTTCTCTCTCACACACACATACACACGCATACACACGCGCGTGCACACACCCACGCGTGTACGTACACACACACACACACATACACACACGCACGCACACACATGTGCGCTCATTCTCTGTCTCACACAAACACATACACAAATACAAGCGCGCGCGTGCACACGCAGACGCACACACACACACACGCGGGCACACACACACACACACGCGTGCACACACACACACACACGCACGCAAAGCACACACATACACACACTCACGCGCGTGCGCACACACGTACACATAAATACACACGCATACACATGCGCGTGCATATATACACACACATGCACACCAACACACACGCACGCACACACGCGTCCGCTCACTCTCTGTCTCACACACACATACATACGCGCACACACAACACACACTCACGCGTGCGCACAATCTCTCTCTCTCGCACACACACCACACACACGCATGCACACACACACTCACACGTGCGCACACACCGACACACACCCGCGCGCGTACACATGCACGCGCACACGCACACACATGCTGGTGCACCCTCACACACGCGTGCACATACGGATACGCAGACACACACACACAAGTGCGCACACACTCTCTCTCTCTCTCTCTGTCACACACACACACGCATACACACATGTGTGCACACACCCACGCACGTGCATATTCACAAACGCACGCACACACATACACACACGTGCGCGTGCGCTCACTCTCTGTCACACACACACACATACACATACACACGCGCGCACGTGTACCCTCACACGCGCGTGCACATACGCACACGCACACACACGTGCACACACACACACTCTCTCTCTCTCTCTCTCACACACACACACACCATACACACGCGCGTACACACACACACACACACACACACGCACACACACGCACACGCACACACACACGCGGGTGCACCCTCACATGCGCGTGCACATACCTATATGCACAAACACATGCACACAGACGCACACACACACATGTGCAAAATCTCTCTCTCTCTCTCTCTCTCACACACACAAACACACAACACACACCATACACACACAGGGGCACACACACACACACACGCACTCACACACACTCACACGCGCACAGACACACGCTCGCGTGCACACACACAAACACAAGTGCGCACGCCCCCACGCACGCCCCCACCCGCACACACATACACACATATAAACGCGCGTGCACACACAGACACACACACACGCACACGCACATACACACACACACACGAACACACGTGCGCATACTCTCAAACACACACGCGCGTGTGCACACACATACAAACACACACACACACGCAAACGCGCACACACACACACGCGCGCACACATGCACGCGCGTGCACATGCGCACACGCACACACTCACACACGCACGCACACACACACACTCTCACACACAAAAACGCACGCACGCGTGCACGGACACACACACACGCACTCACGCACACACACGTTCGTGCACACACACACGCACACACACATACACACACGTGCGCACACTCTCTCTCACACACACACACACATGTGCGCATGCTCGCACACACAGACACATACACGCACGCTTGCACTGACACACGCGCACAAACACACACACACGCATGCACACACTCACGCACACACGCACACACACGCACATACACACACGCATAGACAAACTCGCACGCTCACACACACACGCGCGCGCTTGCGTACACACTCTCTCACACACACACGCACACGCACACACACAGGCATGCATAAACACACACACACACACACACACACACGTGCGTACACACTCTCTCTTTCTCTTTCTCTCTCTCTCTCACACACACAAGTGCGCATACGCGCGCACACACACACACATACCCGCACACACACACACACACATATACACACGCATGCGTAAACTATCTCTCTTACAGAGACGCACACACACACACACAGACACACACACACGTGCGCGCACGCACATACACTCACACACGTGCGTGCACCCACACAAACACGAACATGAACACGCGCATACATACACACGCACACACACGCGCGGGTGCACCCTCACACGCGCGTGCACATACAGATACGCACACACACACACACACACACACATACATTCGCACAATCTCTCTCTCTCACACGCACACACACACTTAAACACACGCCCGCACACACTCACACGCGTGCATATACCCACACACACACAAGTTCGCACACGCGCGCGCACACACTCACACACACACACACACACAAACACACACATACACACACGTACACACACGCACACATA
>OZ012739.1:395370336-395380336 GCA_963859935.3 Lathyrus sativus | reverse complement strand
ACACACGCGCGCACACACACCCGCGCGTGCACACACACATAAACATGCACACACACACAAGCGCGCGCGTGCACTCTCTCTCTCTCTCACACACACACAAACACACGTGTGCGCGCACACACACACACACATGAACACGCATGCGCGCATGCCCGTACACACACACGCGCGCGTGCAAGCACAAAAACACACGCGCGCACGCATGCCCCCATCCACACACACACACACACACAAGCACACACAAACGCGCGTCCACACACAGACAGACACACACACACACACACATGCGCATACCCTCACACACACACACACGCACACACACACATAAAAACGCGTGCACACACACACACACACACACTCTCTTTCTCTCTCACACACACGTGCACGTGCTCGCACTCACACACGCATGCACGCACGCTCGCACTGACACACGCACACACACACACGCATGCACACTCTCACACACACACGCCTACACACGCACACACACACAAACACACATACGGATACACAAACTCGCGTGCTCACACACACACACACACTCCCACACACACACACACACAAACGCACACACGCATGCATAAACACACACACACACACACACGTGCGCACACTCTCTCTCTTTCTCACACACGCACAGACACTCACACACACGTGCACACACACACACACGCACACAAACGCACACACATACACACGCAGACACACACACGCGCGGGTGCACCCTTACACGCGCGTGCACATACAGATACGCACAAACACACACACACACACAAACACACAAATGCATGCGCAAACTATCTCTCTCACTGACACGCATACACACACGTGCACGCACACACACACTCACACGCGTGGGCGCACCCTCACAAACACGAACACGCGCACGCGAGTCTGCCTGCGCGCGCACACACACATATGTGCTCACACATACACACGCACACGCAAGCATGTAGACACGCTCTCACGCGCAGACACACACACAGACACACACATGCACACACAAACGCGTGTGCACACTCTCACACACACACACACACACAAACACACACACGCGTGCGTGCGCACATTCTATCTCTTTCTCACACAAACACACATGCGCGCGTGCGCATAAATACTCTCACACACACACACACACGCATAAACACACACGCGCATGCACACACCCATGAGCACTCATATACACACACGCGCACACACGAACACACACGCACGCAAAACACACGCGTGTGCACACACACACACACACACACACACACACACTCTCTCTCACACACACACGTGCACGCACACACACACACGCACGCGCGCTCGTATGCACACACACATACACGTGCGCACACACACACACACAAGGATGCACACAGACACGCACATACACACACACACACACACACCTGCGCATGTGCGTACACACACACACGCGCATGCGCACGCACACATACACACGTACAGACACACACACATACAAACACACGCGCATGCAAACACTCACGTGCATGCCCATACACACACACGCATACAAACACACACACGCACACACACACGCACCTACGCATGCACACACATACACGCATGCACCTACGTACGCACACACACACAAACAAACACGTGCACAGACACACACAAACACAGGCGCGCGCATGTACCCTCATACGCACACACACGTGTGGGCACAAACACACACACACATGCACGCACACACACACGCTAACACACGCGCGCGCATACACACAAACACACGCGCGTGCACACACCCACGCACGTGCACACCCACACACACGCACACGCACACACACACACGCGCGCGTGCGCACTCACACACACACACACACGTGCGCACACGTGCGTCCACTCACACACACAACCACGAACACGCGCGCGCATGTACGTGCACACACACACACGTACGCGCACACATATGGACACACACGCGCGCGGGTGCACCCTCACACGCTCGTGCACATACACACACGCATACACACACACACACACAAGCACACACGCTCGCACCTACACACGCGCCTGCACACGCGGACACGCACAGACGCACACACACACACATACACATACGTGCGTACACTCTCTCACACACACGCACACACACACGTGCGCGCACACACACACTCTCTCTCACACACACACACCACACACACGCGTGCACACACACAAACACACACACACGTGCGTACACACACACACGCGGGTGCACCCTCACACGCGCGTGCACATACAGATACGCACAAACACATGCACACAGACGTGCAAACACACACACACTTGCGCATAATCTCTCTCTCACACACACACACACACACACCACACACCATACACGCGCGCGCACACGCGCACACACACACACACGCGTGAAAACACCCCCGCGCGTGCACACACACATAAACATGAACACGCACACACTCACACACACGCGTTCACACACTCTCTCTCACACACACACACACGCACACAAACGTGCGCACGCACACACAAACACATGAACACGCGCGCGTGCGTGCCCGCACACACACACACACACTCTCTCTCTCTCTCTCATACACACACACAAACACACGTGTGCGTGATCGCGCTCACACACGCACGCACGCACGCTCGCACCTTCCCAAGCACACATACACACAGACACTCACGCACACACGACATACGCACACACACACACACGCATACATAAACTTGCCTGCTCACACACACACTCTCTCACACACACACACACACGTGCGCACACTCTCTCCCTCACTCACACACACACACACACACGCACATACACACGCGCACACACACACACACATACACACACACACACATACATATCGCACACACACGCGGGTGCACCATCACACGCGCGTGCACATACAAATACACACAAACACACGTTCACACACATACACACAAACGCGTGCGCAAACTATCTCTCTCACAGGCACGCACACACACACACATAGGCACACACAGAGACATACAGACACACACGTGCGTGCATACACACACTCACACACGTGGGCGCACCCAAACAAACACGTGAGCACACTCGCGTGCGCGCACACACGTATGTGCTCACACATACACACGTACACGCACGCACGTAGACACGCTCTCACGCACACACACAGACACACACAAATACGCGTCCACACTCTCTCTCTCACACACACACACAAACATACACATGCACGCGTGCGCATATTCTATCTCTTTCTCACACAAACAAACACGCGCGCATGCGTACACATACACACACACGCATACACACACGCGCGTGCACACACCCATGAGCGTACACATATACACACGCACACACACAAACACGCATGCACACATGCGTGCATACACACACACACACACTCTCTCTCTCACACACACAGACACAGGTGCGCAAACACACACGCGCGCGCGCTCGTATGCTCAGACACAGACACATACACACGTGCGCACACATACACACACACACAAGGATGCACACTAACACACAGACACACACACACATACACACATGCGCGTGCACACACCCACACACATGCACACACACACACACACACACGCGTGTGCACACGCTCTCGCTCACATACACACGTGCGCCCACACACACACACGAACACACGCGTGCGCGTGCGCGTGCTCACACGCACACACACGCACGCACGCACCCACACACACTTATGTGCAAACAAGCGCGCGGGTGCACCCTCCCACGCGCGTGCACATACAAACACGCACACACACACAAGCACGCACGCACGCTCGCACGTACATACGCGCGTGCACACATGCACGCATACACATACATGCGCACACTCTCTCACACACACACACACACATACAGACACACACACACACACATACAGACACACACACACGTGCTCACACACACACGTGCTCACACACACACACACACACACGTGTTCACAGACACAGAGACACACACACATGCACGCGCATGTAAACTATTTTATGGCATTCTCACAACTCGCCTTATGGCGAACATTTCAATGGGGAAAGAACGGCAAATAAAGTCCTTCAATCAGGATTTTATTGGCCTTCTATTTTTAAAGACGCAAATGCCCATGCGCAAAGTTATGACAGTTGCCAATGAAGTGGTGCGATAGGTAAGAGAGACGAGTTGCCTCTCCAAAATATCCAAGAGGTTGAATTATTTGATTGTTTGGATATCGATTTTATCGGACCATTTCCACCCTCTTTTGGAAATGAATACTTGTTGGTTGCAGTTGACTACGTGTCAAAGTGGGTTGAGGCGATTGTCTCACCTCGGGAGGATTCTAAAACGGTCATAAATTTTTTAAAGAAAAACATCTTTTCCCGTTTTGAAAACCCCCGTGTGTTGATCAGTGACGGAGGGTCACACTTTTGTAATGCACCGTTGGAAAAAGTTTTGCAACATTACGGTGTAACACATAGAGTGGCAACTCCGTACCATCCACAGGCCAATGGTCAAGCTGAGGTCTCTAATCGGGATATTAAGAGAATACTTGAAAAAACCGTGTCTAACTCGTGAAAGGATTGGTCGCAAAAATTGGATGAAGCTTTATGGGATATCGCACTGCTTATAAAGCTCCAATTGGCCTAACTCTGTTTCAACTGATTTTTGGTAAGACTTGCCATTTGCCGATCAAAATGGAGCACAAAGCCTTATGGGCTTTAAAATTTTTGAACTTTGATAATGAGTTGGCCGGTGAAAAAATAAAGGTACAATTGCTTGAGTCGGAAGAGATGTGCAATGCCGCATATCACTCAAGTTGGTTGTACAAAGAAAAAAATAAAGGAATATCATGACAAAAAGCTCCGAAAAAAAGAATTTGTGCCCGGGGCAGTTGGTATTGTTGTTTAATTCTAGGTTGAGACTTTTTCCCGGAAAATTGAAGTCAAATGGTCCGGGCCATTTCGTGTAAAAGAGGTGGAAAATTTTGGGGCTGTTGTGATTGAAGACTTGGAAAAGAAGGACAATTGGACAGTAAATGGCCAATGTTTAAAGGTGTATCTTGGCGAACTAATTGATCGAGACAGCTGTGCCTTTCTTCTGGATGTTTCAGTGTGAGCATCTTGGACCATCGAGTTTATCCGACGTTAAACAAGCGCTTGTTGAGAGGCACCTCAACGTTGTAAGTATTTGCTGTTTATTGATTGTGTTTTGTGAGAGTCTACATGAGGAAGCATGCTAGATTTGACCTTTGGCTGCTATCCTGATTTTTTTTCAAAATTCTGTCATGCTCGCTAGCACGTTCGCTAGGCGAGCATGCAGCGAGCCTTCGTAACCTGTTCGCTAGGTGAATGGACGCGTATCTGACACTTTTAGTTATTAGTGAGCCACTCTTGTAGGCCCAAAATTAGTTTTTTCTTTTGAAACTTAGTATTTCCCACTCATTCTCACTTTCACTGCAAAACACAAGCACCAGAACTCTCCTCTCTATTTTTCTCTAGCAAGCCCTAATTCGTGTCACCAATCTCTATGCTATCGTAAGGTTTGCTCAATCTCCTCTCTTTTTGTTCTTCATTGTTGTTTTAGTAAAAACATTAGGGTTTAGGTTAGATTTTGCTAGTTAGAGATTTGTGAAACTTTAGGTTTACATGTTTACCAAGAACGATTCCATTCATGTTTAATCATGTAGTTCTTGAATCGTAGTCAACAAATTTGGGATTTTGGATGTTGGGGTCCAACACAGTGGCTGTTTTTACCATTTTCGCAGCGCTCGCTAGCTCGTTCGCTAGACGAGTCAGTAGCGAGCATTCGTTATGGACTCGCTAGGCGAGCAAGCCAGCGAGCGTGACATAACTTTGTTTTTATTTTTGATTACTGATGATCTTGTGTTGTTGTTTGTTGGTGTCTTTTGTGTTTGTTTTGTAGATGGCCTCAGGTAGTCATAGCAAGAAAAGAAAGGTTGTCAGTACCTCCCGTACGGTCCGGATTCAATTCGATACAGAAAAGTTCATAGGGGCAAAGCAAGCTGTCCGCTTTGGGACACTGCAGAAAAGGAAGATCCTCCTTGAGAAGAGGTTCATCATAGATCCTCAAGGTGAGTACAACACTTTTCCTGGGCTGATCAACAGTAAGCGGTGGGCCAGATTGGTTTCCCCTCTCGAAAACTATAGCATAGACATGGTGCACGAGTTCTACGCGAACACGCTGCCAAATGATGACGAACCCTTCACATGGTCTACAAGAGTGATGGGCTGTCAGGTGACCTTCGATAGGGATTCCATCAATAGAGTGCTAGGTGAACTGCTCCAGCTGGGAGCCAATGAATTGGACAAATATACCTGAGACCTGAGGTTGCAGAGAAACACCGATACCATATCTGCTGCCCTGCTGATAAAGGGGAAATCAGTTGAGTTAAACCAAGCTGGACACCCTTTGAGATATCATAGGGAGGACATGATTCCTTTAGCTTAACTGATTTTACTTCTAGTCCTAACAAACATCATGCCAAAATCCCATACATCTACCGTGTCGATCCCAGTGGCACACCTTGTGCATAGCATTCTCACTAACATCCAAATTAATGTGGCTAGGATTATTGCCAACAAGATGAAGTCCATTGTTGAGAATGGTCTTAAGTCTGGATCGCGGGTTAACTGCCCCCTTGCTTTCCCCTGCCTCATTATGGCCTTATGCCCTACGTCACGGATGAAGATTCCTTCCCGCAGTTTGGTGAAGATCTCGGCCCCCATTGATGATAAGTATGTAGACAAGTACTGTTGGTCTAGGAACTACAGGGGTGGTGCAGCTGCTGGTGCCAGAACTACTGATGGTTTCGGTGTTTCTTCTCAAGGGTTCGACCCTTTTCAGCAAGCCGTGTGCAACTATAATTGGGATTGGATGGCGGCATTGCAGCAGGATATGATGGATATCCATGATTCTATGCAGGTCTTGCAGCTTCAGATCCAAGACCCCTCCATTGAGCGTCCTATGATGACGCGTGAGCAGTTCTTGCAACATACAAACTGGCCTGTGGACAGGCCTGTTTTTGGAGAGGGGCGGGTGCTGGTGGTCCTGTTGTTGATGATGAAGCTGACGATGATGATGAGACTGATGATGTTGAGGGAGAGGAGGATTATGATGATGACGGTTCTGAGGAGTCTGAGTCCGAAGAGGATTGAGTTGTTTTCTTTTCAGTTTTAGTATTGTATGTTGTTTTATTTTCGGATATTTCTGTTGATTTCATTATTGTGGTTGTACTTTTGGAGTGTTCAGTCCCCCACGCACACTATTTTTAGTTTATTGGTTAATGCTTTGTTTAAATTATTTTGTTTATTTTAAATTATTCTGTTTAATGATTTTTGTGGTTGCTGGGTGTCAAAGCCTTCTAGATTGGTTGCTCTCTGAAAGAAGTATCCAATGAAGGTGCATCCGATCTTGGATGGCAATGATAAAAATAAAATAGCGAATACGGCTAAGGTACATGGTTACCTTCGATTAGAACTTTAGAATGCATGAAGAACTTTATTCTTGTTGTAATTGAATATTGTTCTTTTTGCAACATGATTGAATGAATGATTCACTTAGTACTTAAGATCACAAATTGTGAGGAAACCTCCATTATTCAAATAAATGTTGGATTCTAATGAAGTGTGTTGATTCGTTTTATTCATGCTTTGTCTTTTATTATTGTGAACTTGTGGAATCAATTAGAAATGATCAAGGCACTTGTTTCTTTCGAGCACAACCAGTTCCATACACAAACTACCTGTGAGCAGAGAGTATTTGTTAACCCCCTTGAGCTTAAACTGTTGAATCTTAGCTTGAAACAAAGCGAGATTTCAAAAATCTTTTTCTTAAAAACCTAAAAAAAATTTATTATTGTTCTTTTGCCGTCAAAAGTAAAGAGCATTCACTTAAGAAGGAAGTTGAAGATAAGTTGGGGAGAATGAAATTGTAAGTTGGTAATTTGTCACAACTCTTGAAAAACCAAGCAAGCATTGAAAAGAAATTAAAAAAAAAAAGAAAGAGAAACACTTGTTTTGTAATTACGGTGTGAAGAAAATAATCAAAAGAAAAGAATGAAAATGAATGCTTGCTTGGAAGAAAATTTTTGAAAAGTTTTGAGTTGTGGAATAAGAGTTGTGAAGGTTTCAAATGAGAAATAAGTAAGATGAAGTTGAGATGTGTGAATAATTGTACAGTGAATGTCTCTTTTGCATCGGCAACTTCGTTTTCAATGGCTTTAGATATGTCCCTTGTTTGTTAACCTGACCAAGCTACAACCGGAAAAGACCTTAGTGATCTTTGTGCTTCCGCATTTTCATTTGTAATTGTTAGACATTGTATGAATTGAATTGAGTTTGGCATTGTTTGTTAGAGAGTGAGATTGCACCCGCGGTTGTAAACGCGTGATCTCTTCAATCTTTATTTGAAGAAGAGTGATAGGGTGATTCATTCAGGATATCATTGTTGTTGATTGATACATGTTTTGCATTGCTTTAAGATTTTAGTTTTGTGTATTGTGTTGTTCTAACCATTGGAGACTTGTATCTAGTTGAGTTGTTTGTGTTTGAGCCATTTGATCCAATTTCGGAAAAACCATTTTCTTTAAGCAAATCCTCTTCGAGAGGCATACTTTGCTTGAGGGCAAGCAAGATTCTAGTTGGGGAGAGTTGTTAGATGCCCAATTGGGCTTATTTGAGCTATCAATTATGGTCATCTTTCACTCATTTTTGGTCTAATTTCGGTTCAAAACCGCCTTGCTTTTGTTGATATGCGATATGTTGTGAAATGCTCTTGTTCCTTTTAATTTGTGTGTTATTGTGCAGTATTTGAGCATGAACGAGCAAAATTTGAAGACACAAGAAAGTTGACAAAGGAATCAAGAAAGATCAAGAGCAAAAGCATGTTCGCTAGGCGAACATCTGGCGAGTGTTGCAGCGAGTTGTTCGCTAGGCGAGCATCCAGCGAGCTGCTAGCGAACACTCCCAGACTTGGGCAGAATCAAAATGGCATTATTCGCTGGCAGCGAGGCAGGTAGCGAAGAACTCGCTAGGCGAGCAAGTAGCGAAGCATTCCAGAATCTTTTCATCTGCCCTCGCTAGCATGTTTGCTAAGCGAAGCTGTAGCGAACGTTCGTTGTTAGCTCGCTAGGCGAATGAAGTCGCGAGCGTGACACGACATCAACTTTTTCTATATATATCCTTTGTACTTTTTGAACAAGATATATATTTTTTACTTTGTTTTGCTGCATAAAAGATTTGGTGACCTAGAAACACTCTCTCTCTTATTTTCTTCATCTCTAAACATTAATCCACAAAAAGAAGGTGGATTCTCATCCAAGTTGGATTCTTTGACTCGGATGTTCATCAACCTTCTTCCGAATCTTCTTTTGCAAGCTACCATGAAAATGAGTAGCTAAGTTCTTCATTTTGTCAAGGTTAGATGTAGGTTATCATTAAGCTTTGTAAGTATATGGATGATCTTCATTTGTAAACTCTTGGATGATGAATATATGGTGAAACCCTTGCTTTATCTTTAACTTTTTGTGTTGGTTTATGATCGAAAGATATTTTCCAACTCTTGACCTAGGTTTTCATCCTTCTATTTTCTTAAGCTAGAGATAGTTTTGAATATTGTTGTTCATGAAAAATGTTAAACCTAAATGTTGTCATTTTGATAGATAGTGTGAGAAATCAACAATGGATCAAAATGGGAAAAATCACAATGTGAGTTAGAAATAATCACATTGGGAGGATGTTGTGAATGTGTTTATCATCTAAAGAAGTTTATGCATATTGTTGATCGGACATATACAAACAAAGTGATTACAGAACCCTAACTTTGACAATCTTTATTAAATCGTAAAATTAATCTTTTACCGCGATTTAGTACTTTTTATGAAAAGATACCGTTACTAAAAACCAAAACCCTTTTTTTACTAAAAAGTTAAGAACTCGATAACTGTCGAACTGCGACAATATCACATATTCCCTGTGGAGACGATAACAAAAACCCGACACCTAACCACTGTCCTAACAGCGCACGTGC
>OZ012739.1:395355336-395357836 GCA_963859935.3 Lathyrus sativus | reverse complement strand
CGCACGTGCTTGCGTGTGTGTGAGTGTGTGCACGCGTGTGTATGTGTTGTGTGTGTGTGTGAGTGTGTGCCTGCACGTGTGTGTGTGTGTGTGTTTGTGTGTCTATGCACGCACTCACACGCGCACAGACACGGACACACATATGCACGCACACACGCATATGCGTGTGTATGTGTGTGTGTGAGACAGATATTGAGCGCACACGTGTTTGCGTGTATGTGTGTGTGTGTGCATGTGTGTATATGCACGCGCATGGGTGTGTGCATGTGTGTGTTAATGCATGTGTGTGTGTGTGTGAGAGAGAGAGAGTGTGTGTGCACACGTGTGTGTGTGTGTGTATGTGTTTGTGCGTGTGTGCGCGTGTGTGTGTATATGTATGTGCACGCGCGTGTGAGTGTGCACCCGCGCGTGTGTGTTCTTGTGTATGTGTGCGCGCGTGTGTGTATGTGTGCGTGTGTGAGCGCGCACGTGTATGTGTGTGCGTACGTGTGTGTGATGTGTGAGAGAGAGAGAGAGAGTGTGTGTGTGCACACGTGTGTATATGTGTGTGCGTGTGTGTGCGCGTAGGTATGTGCGTGAGTGTATATGTGTGCATGCACGCGTGTGTGCGTGTGTGTGCGCACGTGTGTGTGTGTGTGTGTGCTTGTGTGTGTGTGTGTGAGAGAGAGAGAGAGAGTGTGTGTGTGTGTGTGTGTGTGTGTGTGTGTGTGTGTGTCCACTCGTTTGTGTATGCTTTTGTGTGTGTGTGTGTGTTTGTGTGTGCGTGCGAGCGTTTGTCTGTGTGTGTGTGTGTGTGTGCGCGTGTGTATGGTTGTGAGCGCGCGTGCGCGTGTGTATGCGTGTCTGTGTCTGTGTGTGTTTGTGAGTGTGTGTGCGTGCGTGTGTATGTGTGTGTGTGTACGCACGTATGTGTATGTTTGCATGCACGCGCGTGTTTGTGTGTGTGTGTGCGCACGTGCTTGCGTGTGTGTGCGAGTGTGCGCACGCGTGTGTAACTGTGTGTGTATGTGTGCACGCGCTTATGCGTGTGTATGTGTATGCGTGGGTGCACGCACGTGTGTGTCTGTGTGTGTGTATGTGAGAAAGTGTCAGCACGCGTGTGTGTGCACGTGTGCACGTGTGCAAACGTGTGTGTGTGTGTGTGAGCGCGTGTGCGCACATGTGTGTGTGTGAGAGACAAAGAGAGTGTGCGCACGCGTGTGTTTTTTTGCGCTCGCGTGTGTGGCTGTATGTGTATGTGTGTGCGCACATGTGTGTGTGCGCACGCGTGTCTGTGTGTGTGGGAGCGCACGCGCACACGCATGTGTTTGTGTGTGTGTGTATACGTGTGTGTGTGTGGGTGCGTGCGTGCGTGCGTGAGTGTGTGTGTGTGTGTGTTTGCACGTGTGTAAGAGTTTGCGCGTACGCGCCTGTGTGTGTGTATGTGTGTGTGAGTGTGTGTGCGCATGTGTGTGTGTGAGTGTGTGCGCACGCGTGTGTATGTGTATGTGTGTGTGTGTGCGCACATGTATGTGTGTGTGAGCACGCGCGCGTGTGTGTGTGTGAGTGTGTATGTGTGTGTGTCTGTGTGCGAGCGTGCATGTGTATGTATGTATGTGCGCATGTGTGTGTGTAAGTGCGTGGCACGCGCGCGTGTTTGTTTTTGTGTGCGCACACGTATGTGTGCGTGTGCGTATGTGTGTGCGTGCGTGTGTTTGTGTGTGCACGTGTGTGTGTGCGTGCGTGCATGTGTTTGTATGTGCGTGCGTGCGTGTGTGTTTGTGTCCGTGTACGTGCGCACAGACGTGCTTGTGTGTTGGTGTGTGTGTGTGTTTGTGTGTGCGCATGTTTGTATGTGCGCACGAGTACGCGCGCGCGTGTGTGTGTTTGTGCGCCCATGTGCGTGTGTGTATGGGCACACACGCGCATCTGTGTGTTTATGTGTGTGCGCATGCGAATGTGTGTGTGTGCGTCCTTGTATTCGTGTGTGTGCGCACATGTGTGTGTGTGTGTGTGTGTGCACACGTGTGTGTGTGTGTGTGTATGTGTGTGTCTGTGTGTGTGAGTGAAAGACTGTGCACACACGTGTATGTGTGCACGTGCGCATGAATTTGTGTGTGTGTGTGAGAGAGAGAGTGTGTGTGCGCACGCGTGTGTGTGTGTTTGTGTGTGTGTGTGTGTGTGTGTGTGTGAGTGTTTGTGCACGCGTATTTCTGTATGCATGTGTGTGTGTCTATGCATGTGTGTGTGTGCGTGTGCGTGTGCGTGTGTATATGTGCGCGCAAAAGTGTGTGTATGTGGGAGCACGTGCGCGCGTGTGTTCCTGTGTGTATGCGTATGTGTGTGTGCACGTGTGTGTGTGTGTGTGTGTGTGTGTGTGTGTGAGAGAGAGAGACAGAGTATGCGCACGCGTGTGTGTGTACGTGTGTGTGTGCGTGCGCGTATGTGTGTGTCTCTATGTGCACGCACATGTTTGTGTGCACGCGAGTGCGTGTGTATGTGTGTGAGTGTGTGTGTGCGT
>OZ012739.1:395320336-395352836 GCA_963859935.3 Lathyrus sativus | reverse complement strand
TGTGTGTGTGTGCGCGCGCGCACGTGTGTGTGTGTGTGTGTGCGCGTGTGTGTATGTGTGTGCGCGCGTCTGTCTGTGTGTGTGAGAGAAAGAGTGTGCGCACACGTGTGTGTGTGTGTGTGTGCATGCGCGCATGAGTTTGTGTGTGTATGTGTGAGAGTGTATGCGCACGCGTGCGCGTGTGTGTGTGTGTGTGTGAGCGTGTGTGAGAGTTTGTGCATGCGCGTTTCTGTATGCGTGTGTGTTTGTGTCTGTGCATGTGTGTGTGTGTATGTGCGCGCATGAGTGTGTGTAAGTGGGAGCACGCGCGCGCGCGGGTGTTCGTGTGTGTATGCGTATGTGTGTGTGCACGTGTGTGTGTGTGTGCGTGTGTGTGTGTGCGCACACTTGTGTGTGTGTGTGTTTGTGTGTGTGTGTGTGTGAGAGAGAGAGAGATAGAGTGTGTGCACGCGTGTGTGTGTGTGTGTGTGCGTGTGTGTGCTTATGTGTGTGTCTCTGTGTGCACGCACATGTTTGTGTGCACGCGAGTGCGTGTGTATGTGTGTGTGCGTCTGTGTGTGTGCGTGCGTGTGTGTGTGGGTGTATGTGTGTGTGTATGTGCGTGCATGCGTGCGTGAGTGCGTGTGTGTGTATATGTCTGTGCGTTTGTGTGCGTGTGTGTGTGTATGTGCGTGCATGCGTCTGTGTGTGTGTGCGCACGTGTGTGTGTGTGTGAGCACGTGCGCCGTGTGTGTGTGTGTGTCTGTGTACACGTGTGGGTGAGTGTTTGCGCGCGCGTGTATTTTTTTGTGTGTGCGCGTGTGCTTATGTGTGTGTGTGTGTATGTGTTTGTGTGTGTGTGTCTGCGCAGGTGTGTGTGTGCGTGTGCGTCTGCGTGTGCACGCGCGTGTGTATCTTTGTTTGTGTGTGCACGCGTGTGTATCTTTGTTTGTGTTTGCACGCGTGTGTATGTTTGCACGCACGCACGTGTATGTATGTGTGTGTGTGCGCGCACACGCGTGTGTATATGTGTGTGTGTGTGTATGTGTGTGTCAGCGCTTGTGTGTGTACACGTGTGTGTGTTTTTGTGTCTGTGTGTGTATGTGAGAAAGTGTGAGCACGCGCGCGTGCGTGTGCCTGTATGCGTGTGTACATGTGTACAAACGTGCGTGTGTGTGAGAGAGAGAGAGTGTGTGCACGCGTGTGACAGTTTTCGCGCGCGTGTTTTTCTATTTGTGTGTGTGTGTGTGTGCACGTGGGTGTGGGTGCCCACGCGTGTGTATGTTTGCACGCACGCGCGTGTTTGTGTGTGTGTATGTGTGTGCGCACGTGCTTGCGTGTGTTTGTTAGTGTGCGCATGCGTGTGTGTGTGTGTGTGCACGCGCTTGTGTGTGTGTGTGTGCGCACGTGTGTGTGTGTTTACATGCACGCACGTGTGTGTGTTTGTGTGTCTATGCACGCACTCACACGCGCACAGACACGTGCACAAATAGGCACGTACGCACGCATATGTGTGTGTGTGTATGTGTGTGTGTGTGTGTGTGAGATAGAGAGTGAGTGCACATGTGTGTGTGTGTGTTTGTGTGTGTGTGTATGCACGCGCGTGGGTGTGTGCATGCGCGTGTTTATGCGTGTGTGTGTGTGTGTGAGAGAGAGAGAGAGTGTGTATGTGCGCACGTATGTGTGTGTGTGTGTGTTTTTGCGTGTGTGTGCGTGTGTGATGTGCACGCACGTGTAAGTGTACACCCGCGCGTGTGTGTGCGTGTGTAAGTGTGCGCGCGTGTGTGCGTGCGTGTGTGTGTACGCACGTGTGTGTGCGTGCGTGCGTATGTGTGGTTTGTGTGTGAGAGAGAGAGTGTGCGCACGTGTGTGCGTGTGCGTGCGTGTGTGTATGTGCACGCGCATGTGAGGTTGCACCCGCGCGCGTGTTTGCGTGTGTATGTGTGTGTGTGTGTGTGTGTGTGTATGTGCATGTGTGTACATGTGTGCACGCGTTTTTGTGTGCGTTTGTGTGTGTGTGTGTGCGCGTGCAAGCGTGAGTGTGTGTGTGTGTGTGTGTGTGTGTGTGTGTGCACGCATTTGTGTGTGTGTTTGTGTGTGTGCGTGCGTGCGAGCATTTGTCTGTGTGTCTGTGCGCGTGTGTATGGTTGCGAGCGCCGTGTGTATATGCGTGTCTGTATGTGTGTGTGTTTGTGTGTGTGCATGCATGCGTGTGTATGTTGTGTGTGCGCAGGTGTGTGTATTTTTGCATGCACCCGCGTGTTTGTGTGTGTGCGCACGTGCTTGCATGTGTGTGAGTGTGTGCACGCGTGTGTACGTGTGTGTATGTATGTACGGGTGTGCGTGCATGCGCGCACGTGTGTGTATTTGTGCGTCTGTGTGTATGTATGTGAGATAGTGTGAGCACGCGTGTGTGTGGGTGTGTACGTGTGTGCATGTGGGCAAACGTGTGTGTGTGTGTGTGTGTGCGCGCGTGTGTGCACGTGTGTGTGTGTGTGTGTGAGACAGAGAGTGTGTGCACGCGTGTGATTGTTTGCGCGCGTGTGTGTGCCCGTGTGTGCCTGTGTGTGCGCGCACGTGTGAGTATGCACGCACACGTGTGTGTGCGGGAGCGCACGCGCGTGCACGCATGTGTTTGTGTGTGTGTGTACGTGTGTGTGTGCCGGTGCGTGGGTGGGTGCGTGTGTGTGTGTGTGTATGTTTGTGTGTGTGTGTGTGTGCACGCGTGTGAGTGTTTGCATGCACGCGCCAGTGTGTGTGTGTGTGTGTGTGCGCGCACGTGCGTATGTGTGTGAGTGTGTGCGAACGCGTGTGTAGGTGTGGGTGTGCGCACGCGTGTGTGTGTGCGTGAGTGTGTATGCGTGTGGTGTGTATGCGTGTGTGCGTGTGTGCGTGCGAGCGTGCATGTGTATGTATGTGCGTGCGTGCGCATGCGTGTGCGTGTAGATGCATGGAACATGCGCGCGCGTGTGTTTTTGGGTGTGTGCGCACGTGTGTGTGTGCGTTTGTGTGTATGTTGTGTGCACGTGCGTTTGTGCATGCGTGCGTGTGTGCGTATGTGGGTCCGTGTGTGCGTGTTTGTTTGTGTGGGTGTACGCGCGCACAGACGCGCTTGTGTGTTTGTGTGTGTGTTTGTGTGAGTGCTATGTGTGCGTGAGCGCCCACGTGCGCATGTGTGTGTTTGTGTGCGCACGTTTTCGTGTGTATGTGCGCGTGTGGGCACACACGCGAGTCTGCGTGTTTATGTGTGTGCACGCATGCGTGCGTCCTTGTGTTCGTGTGTGTGTGTGTGTATGTGTGTGTGTGTGTGCATGTGTATGCGTGTGTGTGCCGGCACACGTGTGTGTGTGTGTGTGAGAGAGAGAGAGAGACAGAGTGTGTGCATGCGTGTGTGTGTGTGTGTGTGTTTGCGTATGTGTGTGTCTCTGTGTGCATGCACATGATTGCGTGCATGCGAGTGCGTGTGTATGTGTGTGTGAGAGTGCGTGTGTGTGTGTGTGTGGGAGTGCGCACGCGTGTGTGTGTCTTTGCTTTTGTGTGCGTGTGCGTGTGCGTGTGTGTGTGTGCGCACGCGTGAGTGCGTGCGTGCGTGTGTATGTCTGTGCGTTTATGTGCGTGTGCGTGTGTGTGTATGTGTGTGCGCACGTGTGTGTGTGTCTGTGAGCACGTGCGCCGTGTGTGTGTGTGTGTTTGTGTACGCGTGTGTGTGAGTGTTTGTGCGCGCGTGTGTTTGTGTGTGTGTGTGTCTGCGCAGGTGTGTGTGTGTGTGCGTCTGCGTGTGCACGCGCGTGTGTATCTTTGTTTGTGCGTGCACGCATGTGTATCTTTGTTTGTGTTTGCACGCGTGTGTATGTTTGCACGCACGCGCATATGTGTGTGTGTGTGTGTGTGTGTGTGCGCGCACGCGTGTGTATGTGCGTGTGTGTGTGTGCCAGCGCTTGTGTGTGTACACGTGTGTCTGTTTGTGTGTGTGTGTGTTTGTGTGTGTGTATATGAGAAAGTGTGAGCACGCGCGTGTGCGTGTGCTTGTATGCGTGTGTACATGTGTACAAACGTGTGTGTGTGTGTGTCTGAGAGAGAGAGTGTGTGCACGCGTGTGACTATTTTCGCGCGCGTGTTTGTCTGTTTGTGTGTGTGTGTGTGTGCAAGTGGGTGTGGGCGCCCACGCGTGTGTATGTTTGCATGCACGCGCGTGTTTGTGTGTGTGTGTGTGTATGTGTGTGCGCACGTGCTTGCGTGTGTTTGTGAGTGTGTGCACGCTCGCGCGTGTGTGTGTGTGCACGCGCTTGTGTATGTGTGTGTTAGTGTGTGTGCGCACGTGTGTGTGTGTGTGTGCATGCACGCACGTGTGTGTGTTTGTGTGTCTATGCACACACTTATACGCGCACACATAGGCACGCACGCACGCATATGTGTTTGTGTGTATGTGTGTGTGTGAGACAGAGAGTGAGCGCACGCGTGTGTGTGTGTGTGTGCGCGCGTATGCATGCGCGTGGCTATGTGCACGCGCGTGTTTATGCGTGTGTGTGTGTGTGTGTGTATGTGAGAGAGAGAGAGAGAGAATGTCTGAGCACGTGTGTGTGTGTTTTTTTGCGTGTGTGTGCATGTGTGTGCGTATCTGTATGTGCACGCGCGTGTGTGTGCGTGTGTATGTGTGCGTGTGTTTGCGTGTGCGTGTGTGTGTGAATGCGTGCATGTGTGTGAGAGAGAGAGAGAGTGTGCGCAAGTGTGTGTGTGTGTGTGCGTGTGTGTATGTCCACGCGCGTGTGAGGTTGCACCCGCGCGTGTGTGTTTGCGTGTGTGTATGTACGTGTGTGTATATGTGTGCATACATGCGTGTCTGCGTGCGTGTGCACACGTGTGTGTGTGTGTGTGTGTGAGAGAGAGAGAGAGAGAGTGTGTGTGTGTGTGTGTGTGTATGTTTGTGTGTGAGTGTGTGTGTGTGTGTGTGCACGCGTTTGTGTGTGTGTGTGTGCGTGCGAGCATTTGTCTGTGTGTCTGTGCGCGTGCGTGTCTTTGCGAGCATGTGCGCGTGTGTATGCGTGTCTGTGTGTGTGAGTGCATGCGTGTGTATGTGTGTGTGTGTGCAGGTGTGTGAATGTTTGCACGCACTCGCGTGTTTGTGTGTGTGTGTGTGTGTTGCACCCTAAAATTTGACCAACCGGTTCTCCTATCTGACTCGTGGTTTAAATTCATATTCGCAAATCAGACGCATGACATTTGTGCATAGACAGAGGATATCAGGGTTACAACTTGGTTTTCATTTACTAGATATGGCAGATCCAGTCCAGATCATCAGGGTTTTATTTTCGGGAAATTGTGCGCTCCTCGGTGATTCTCAGCTTGCATGGTGGTTTTCGGGATATTTCTGATACCGGGGGTTTACTGTTCGATTCGATCTGGTCTCGTGCGCTCTTTTATGGTGGTCATTTGCATTTGTCTGCATTTTTTAGGGTTTAATAGCTTTCTGTAGATTTTTAATAGGCTTTAGGGTTTTTTAGGATTTAAATAGATTTTTTTAGAATTTTAAATAGTTTAAATCTTTCTTTTAGAATTTTATAGAATTTTTAAATAGATTTAATAGTTTTATCATTTTTAGGATGTAATAGATTTTAAAATTGTTTTTAATTGTTTTAGATAATATAGAAAATATTATAGATTTTTCTTTTATTTTAATAGAAGTTTAATAGTTTTAAATAGAAATAAATAGAGTATGTTTTAATATAGTTTTTCTTTTAAATAGATATAAATGGTAGATTTTTAATAGGATTTTAATAAGAGATTTTATAGAAATTAGTAGAGTGTTAATCATTTTTGGTTTAATATGGAGTTAATTAGATTTTAATCATGTTAGATTTAATTAGGTTAATTAGGATAGATTAATCTTAGTTAGAGTTAATTGTAGTTGATCATTTTCAGTTAATTAGGTTAGTGTAGATTTAATTAGTTTTAATTAGGTTTAATGAATTGGTTAAATCAGTTTTTTGGTCCAGCTAGTATCAGTCTCGTGGGCCCAGGAGGCATTTTTGAAGGCCCAAGTCACCAGTTTTTCTGTTTTCCAGTCCAGAATTCTGCAAGTGACACTTGTCACTATAAAGGGGCGCCACACGTTGCACCCAGGACCAACCACCACACCACTCAGAACCCTCCTTCTCACTGACACGCGTTTTCCACTCACCTTCACTCTGCCACACGTCTCACACACAACCCTCACGCCTGCCACTTGTCACCACCACAGACCTTCACCTGAGCTTCACCTGAAACTCCACCGGCCGACATGCAAATCCGGTGAGCTCCCACCGCCGGCCACCCTAACACCTTCCGGCCGCCGCAACCACCCGCCGGAGTTAGTTTTCTACCCAGAATCCTCCTGCCTTCTCTTTTCTTCTTCGATCTCCTCCTTCTTCCTCCATCCAACCTCATCAATATTCCAGCGGAAAACTCAACGTCGCCGGAAAATCCATCATCGCGCCTAGAGTTATCCACCATTTTTTCCAGATTTCTTCAGAAAGCATCACAATCTCCGGATTCTTCATCGAAGTTTTCCAGAAACCCTTCAAGTCTTCATCAATTCTTCGCTGTTTTTTCCAGGAAACTTCAACGAACTCGAGAACATCGTCACCTTCTAAGAACTTCTCATCTGTTTCCAGATCGTGAGAATCAAGATTCTCAGAACTTCTCCAAAATCTTCAGAGCGCCTTAAGAACATTCATCCCTCAGAAGATTCCCAGAACTTCATCAGCGCGCGCTTCAACGATCTTCATTCTTCTTCAGTTTTTTCCCAGAAAGACCGATCTTCAAGTGATTCTGCAAGATCTGCCAGGTCTCGTCACCAGAAGCGTTCCAGATCGTCTTCGAGCGCCATCCGGTCCGTTGATCTTCAAGCGAGCCTTCAATAAATCCCAGCAACTCCATCGTCTCAGGTTCACTTTCTTTTCTTCATCGCCTCCATTGATTGTTATTCCGTTGGATTGAGGTTCGTATGGGGAGTTTGAAGGTTAGTTTGTTCCAGTTAGAGTTCAAGTTGGGGTTAGTTGGTTTTGAATTTGGGAATGAAGTTTCGTTTGAGGTGTGTGAAGGTTGTTTGAGGTTGTTCTGAAAAGGGATTGCAGAGAGGGTGAGGAAGATGAGAGAAACGGCGCATTAGGGTTTGGTGAACAGTGCTCAGATGGTTGTAGGAGAAGATAGGTTTTGTTGTGTAATCGTGTGGGTTAGGGTTTCAGTTGGGCCCAAACCCAAATTTGTTCTACTATCACACCCCCGGTTTACTCATCCCCCCCCTGAGTGTGGAAGCTGAGTGATGGAATTGGACTGGGCTTTGCCCTGAACTGCTATCCACGCCCCCCCTAGCGTGGGCCCAGTGAGAATAACCAGAAAATTACTCATATTGCACCCCCCACGCGTTGTTTTTTTCTTTTTATTTTTCATTTGATCCTGATAACCTGGGCCTGCGCCCACTTGCTAAATGCACCCCCTGGGTTAAGGCCCACCTTAGAATAACACTGGGTGCAGTTGCTATTGATACCCCCCATTTATTCCAATTTTGTTTTTTTAATTTCTTTTAATAGTTTCTTGCCCTTGTAAAATTCATAATAAAAGGAAAATAGTTGATTTTTAATTTCTTGTTTTTTCTACCACATCATATAAATGTCTAGAAAATTATATAAAAATAAAAATGCCATTTTATTTTTGTTTGCTATTTTTAGCATATTTTCCATTTAAACGACTTTTTTAATATCTTTTAGTTCATGCATATTATTAGAAAATTCATAAAAGATAGTAGGTTTGATCAAATAATTCCATTCTTTTTTCTGTAGACTCGTAATTCAATGTAGAATTTTACAGTACAAAAACATTAGCTTAATCATGCATTTTCATTTTTATTGCATTTTTTTGCGTTGTTATTGATATTGAATAATTGGTTTGTGGCACGTCTGCCTTGTTGATTTTAGTTCTTTCATCTGGTAATGAATTTTGCTCTAATTTTTTAGTATGTTTGACTAGACTAATGCATGTTCCCCATAGACTTTTCATAGATTTTTTAGAGGTTGATTGATAGTGTTTTAGGGTTAGAGAATAGAGACCTCACAGCTTGTTGGTAACCCTTGACCATTCATATGTTAGGGATTGTTTAGTAGCCTTAGAAGTTGACTTAGGCTTTGAGATTTGATCTTGGGATCGTAGAGCCATGTAGGTTTCCCTTAGATTTTTGATAGACTTTTGTAGGGTATTCTGAGCTTGAGGATAGTAGAAGTCTTGATGGCTTCTGACTCTGAAGTTCAACTATGGTTGAACTTCAGAGATAGTTTCTTGTGGTTTGAGAATCTGTGGTTTCTTCTTGAAGATGGAGGCTGGATGAACTCCTGTTGGAGCTTGCAAGGATGCATTGGATTGAGGCCTAGTCTAGGAGCTTGTTCTCTGTTTGTGAGGTTCGAGATCCTGAAGTTTGAAGGGAGTTTATGGTACTTTCCTGAGGAAGGCACTATGAATGACTTTCATTCTTTCTTCTCGCCTCTTTCTTAAGTATCCAATGATGTTGGAGCCTTCATGTGAGTTTAGTTTCTCTTGAGGAGGAATGTAAACTGATCACAGTGGTGGAGCCACTGTGATCGCATTATCATTTAACAGGTACATCAGAACCGTGGGTCTTATTTCCTCATCGTCTCAGTTTGTTGCAGGAATTCCTTCAGAGATATGGAACAGAATCAGTTTGAATTGATTGAAGTCCGAAGCCAGCTGGGGCAGATGATGAGAGACATGCAAGAGATGCGTTTGGAGCAGAAGATTCTCAAAGAGGAGAACAGTCAGCTGAAGACCCAAATGAGCTTGATCATGGAAGTAGTCAGAAGTGTGCTTAGGAAAGAGGATGATCAGCTATTTGAAGCCGCAGTGGAAAAGCTCGTGCCACCTGTACCTGTAGAACCTGAGCAATGGCAACAGAAGATACATCCGGCTCAACGGAGGATTCAGGAGGGGAAACCAAAGAGGGTATTTGAAGCACCACCTTCGACATATGCCGAGCTCTTGCAGACTTTATTGAGGTTTAATCTGGTTGAGAAGAGAACGTTGGAACCACCAGCAGGAGCACGTCCTCATGGGTACGATACCAGTAAGCAATGCGAGTTTCATTCTGGGGCACTCGGACACGACATCGAGGGTTGTCATGCTTTTAAGCACAATGTTCAAGACCTGATTGACTCGCACGATATTGAATTCACGCCGAGCGGCGTAGCTGTACGTATTGCTCCTATCCCAGTTGATGCTAAGATGGTGGATGTTTCTACAGTTGCAGTAGGTCAGAAACGTATCCTGGACTCCATGGTGTCAGAATCTCCATGCCCACAACTATTGCCTATTCCTGGGGCAGATCTGAGAAAGAAGATGGCTAAGCATAAGGAGGGCCTTGATCAGTACAGTGGAAGTCAAGAAACCGATGTTGTATTTGCTACGAAGGGTGTTCAACAGTCAACCCGGTACCAGCAACAGTAGCAACGATCTCAACAGTGGAAGAGGCAGCAGGATCCCAATCAGCGAGGGGCTCAAAATCAGAGGCCATTGAGGGTATTTAAGGTGCCTCCGATGCCGTATGCCGAACTTCTTCAGATGTTGCTACGATTGCAGTTGGTTGAGAAGAGGAAGTTAGCTCCACTAACAGGTACACCTCCAGCAGGTTATGATAACAAGGAGCGTTGTGATTTCCATTCAGGAGCACAGGGGCACAACATTGAAGATTGTCTGGCCTTTAAGCACAAAGTGCAGGATTTACTTGATAGTGCAACAATGAGCTTCGGGCAGGGAAGTCCCAAAATCATCTGAATGAAGGAGAAGGGGGTCTATAATTTGGTGGGGTCGCTAAAAGCAGATCAGGACAGCATCGAATTGTCTCTAATAACTGATTGTGAAGATGGCTGGTTCAGCAGCAGGACAAATGCGAAGGCCCGGTTCTTGGAAGCTAGCATTTTCTCTTGTTTCATATTGTCATTTCTTTACGTTTGTAGTTTCTTTCCTGGTTAAAATGCAATCTTGTTTGTAAAACTTGTTGTTTTCATTCAATTGATGATAATGAAATAAATATGCATGTTTTGATTAAATCCACTCGTGTTCACTATTTGTTTTACAGATGTCCACTGCTTGGTTAAGAGGAATCTGGGGAGGATGACGAAAATGAACGACGTGCAAAACTCCGATTGTATGCTTTTGAAATAAAACCTGTTGATGATGTACAGGCATTGTTTCAAATCCCTAAACACCGGAGATATAAGGAAGATAATCCTTTGTTAACCCCTTTGAGCCTAGTAGTAGGAGTTCTTTCTGAAAACGAAAAACCCTCAATCTTAACCTAGGGCAGGGTAGGTGTTAGCTAATTTGACCGAGCATCCAAATTGCAAAAGGAGTGTCTGTTCGAGAATCAATCACACCTCTAGAGGTCGTGCCTAAAAAACCATAACGGTTAAATCAAGAGTGAGACGGTCACGTCATTCTCCATAGAGTCAAGCAATCAGTGTCACACGACTCGTTCGAAAAAAGAGAAAGCGAAGGAAAAAGAATCAAAAGCCCGCTAAGTCGAAAAGCAAACAAATGACTTAGGAAAAAATGAGGGCATCCCGCTGGACTTAAAAAAAAAAAAATCAAAAGAAACTCAAAAGAGTCAGTCCAGGCAAAAGTTAGGGATATGAAAAGAAAAAGATGAAAAGGATCAAAAGAAAAATCCTCAAAGGAAATACGAGTCGTGTGACCTCAAGTGTCAAAGACGAAAGGTGCGTGGCTGTCACTCTAAAATCCAAAAGCTTCTCAAACTATCACTCCTATCTTTCGGCCTCTGAGAGGCGATTGCTAAGGTTGAATTAGCTGAACATAGGATCGGAGAACATCAAGGAGAGCGGGTGGGTTAAAATAAACTTTGAGCCTTTATCCTTTCCTTCAAAACCGTGAACCTGACCACGTTACAACCTTCAAAAGTCCTAATTGAAGCAGGTTGTCTCGAAAGCACACTCTGGTAAAGGTCGCGTCAGTTCTGACCCCTAAAAGGGTTCCTCTTACCATGTTGGTACTGATGTTGATATTCTTGATAAATGTTTTGTGCATTATATGCCATAAATTGTTTTCCTTTTCCCAGTGAACAGATTGGATGTCAAAGCTGACATATGTGTGGCATTAATACATCTTTTACGTAGAACAGCTTGTTTTACTTGCGAGTAAGCGCTTGACAGCAGGAAAGTTTTCTACCATGGAAGGTATGGTCAGGATGGAATGCAGAGCGCCTGAATATTCCGAGAGCAGGGGAAAGCTACTATTGTGATCCCCAGTCAGGTCAGCCTTTCGAAGACAGTCATCCTGAGGCATCCAGGTTGAGATTCGGTGGATACCTTGTAGTCAGGGGCACTACTCTAAATCAGATAATCAGGGGCACAGTCATTGCAATCAGGGGCAGGCCACCTTAAGCGCGCAAAGGTTATTCGAGAAGCATTTGAGGTGAAGTATCTCTCCGAAGTTCAGAACGCTGGGGCATGTCATATCAGACCATCAGGGCTCAGATTTTCAGATTTCCTTTCGAGGACTATCCCCACAGAGGTCCCGCAGGCTTGGGGCATATCAGAAGCGAAAGGATTGTTCTTCTCCGTATCCACAGGGTTATTCAGAGTTATTTGAGCAGATTCAGCCGATTTTCGAGTGCGAGACGAATGCGGGAAGTCGTGTCACTATCCCTTGACTCTTCCACCAGGAGACTGTGTATTCAGGCAGAATGTTTCCCAGCGTCGGTTGTACCTGACCCATCACAGATAGCCTAAAAGCATAGATCCATGTTGGCGATCACTGTGAAGCCCATCCGTGTTGGCGCATCAGTTTCCAGATCCGAGCTTCATCAGTACGCAGGAGGGCTCCGTCTATTTTTCTCCAGCAAAGTCCAATTTGTCGTTGGTACGGGTAGGCTATCCCTGGAGAAGTCCAATCATACTCTGCACATCTGCTATTTCACAGCGGAGTTATATTCCCCGGCAGGGTATTACTTCGTCGAGGTGTTCGGTCAAGTTCCCAATATCCCCAGCGGAGTTGATTTCACTATCCCAGCATTTATTTTGCTGGGATAATCCTGTGATATCCGGTTTATCCCCAGCGGAGTTGGCTTCGTCCTCCGCATTTATGTTGCTGAAGTGGTTTTCTGTACCCAGCTTTCTCCGGCAGCTCGAGCCTGCATTAGCATATTGCATGCATCATCATATTTGCATCATACTTGCATGTCATTTTCAAAATGCGTAGCATTTCCATCCTGAATGGAGCATTACGCCATAGAAAGATTAAGGCATATGCATATGCATACGAAGCATAAGTCAGGTTTTCTACCAGCCTCACATGGCGCGTGAATTACTCTGTGATCAGTTCAGGGGCGTTTATCCAGCAACAAGTGTTCAGACGAGTCAGCGGTTTATTTGTATCTCAGATCATACAATAGTTGTGCTTTGATCAATCAGTCATCTGGTATCGGCAGGCTTTTCTTCCCGTCAATTCATATTGACGATGTGTTCCTCCAATAAGTGGATTTCTCCGTCTATCATTAGACGTCTTGAGTTCGAATGTGGTCTTCTTTCCGTCTATCAGTAGACGATGTGAAGTTTCGGGTGATCTTTTCAACAGGGTTTCAAGATGGGGTTCTCTAGCAAGTGGCTTTTCTTCCCGTCTATCAGTAGACGATGTGAAGTGGCAGGTGATTTTTTCAGCGGGTTTCTTATCGTCGGACTACAGATGGTGTGTTTCCCCAGCGAGTCTTCTCCGGATATCTTTAGATGTTGAGGGAGTCCAAAGCGATATTTCGGATAGTGGTTTTCTTTCTGTTATTTGGATGAGATGACGTTTCAAGAGGGACTTTTCTGACCGTCAATCCTTATTGATGTCGAGGCTCTTCGAAGAATGTTCAGTTTTCGTGATTGTCGATTCTTATTGACGACATGATTCTTTAAAGGTGGTTTTCTTCCCGTCGGTCCATACTGACGATGTGGCCCCTTCAAGGATATTGATCTTTCCATCAATTCCCATAGACGAAAGGATTCTGAAATTTGAGGGATGGTGTTGAAATCGAGCAGAATTTTCTTTCCGTCTATCCTTAGACGATGTGAGTATGCGATCAGGCTTTCTTCCCGTCTATCCTTAGACGATGTGAGTATGGAGATTAATGGTGTCTTTCCGTCTATCCTTAGACGATGTGAGTATGCGATCAAGCTTTCTTCCCGTCTATCCTTAGACGATGTGAGTATGGAGATTGATGGTGTCTTCCCGTCTATCTTTAGACGATGTGAGTATTCGAGCAGGTTTTCTTTCCGTCTATCATTAGACGATGTGCGTATTGATGATCCCGTCTATCCTTAGACGATGTGAGTATGGAGATTAATGGCGTCTTTCCGTCTGCCCTCAGACGATGTGAGTACTGGTGTTTCCTCCATTCAGGGTGTCTTCCCGTCCATCTTTGGACGATGTGAGTATATTTCTCTTCCTGCCTATCAGTAGGCAATGTGAAAGGATCAGGTGTTTTATTGCAACCCTAGAGTTTTGTTATATGGGGTATCACAGGTGATTGGCATTCAAATCAGGAGTTCCTTATCAGATGAGTGATCAGTCTGGTACCATAATGGCTGGACTCGGCTGTTCTGGACTTTATTCCCCAAGCAGTTTTACAGTATATTCTCGCGGTTGGCAAATTTTCGGGTTTTATTTGTATTCAACCGTCTCGTACCTCTGAATGTTTGAAGGCTGAGCGCTCTTCAAACCCTTCAGGTCCAAGTCGCTTGAATAGGGGCAGCTGTTGCACCCTAAAATTTGACCAACCGGTTCTCCTATCTGACTCGTGGTTTAAATTCATATTCGCAAATCAGACGCATGACATTTGTGCATAGACAGAGGATATCAGGGTTACAACTTGGTTTTCATTTACTAGATATGGCAGATCCAGTCCAGATCATCAGGGTTTTATTTTCGGGAAATTGTGCGCTCCTCGGTGATTCTCAGCTTGCATGGTGGTTTTCGGGATATTTCTGATACCGGGGGTTTACTGTTCGATTCGATCTGGTCTCGTGCGCTCTTTTATGGTGGTCATTTGCATTTGTCTGCATTTTTTAGGGTTTAATAGCTTTCTGTAGATTTTTAATAGGCTTTAGGGTTTTTTAGGATTTAAATAGATTTTTTTAGAATTTTAAATAGTTTAAATCTTTCTTTTAGAATTTTATAGAATTTTTAAATAGATTTAATAGTTTTATCATTTTTAGGATGTAATAGATTTTAAAATTGTTTTTAATTGTTTTAGATAATATAGAAAATATTATAGATTTTTCTTTTATTTTAATAGAAGTTTAATAGTTTTAAATAGAAATAAATAGAGTATGTTTTAATATAGTTTTTCTTTTAAATAGATATAAATGGTAGATTTTTAATAGGATTTTAATAAGAGATTTTATAGAAATTAGTAGAGTGTTAATCATTTTTGGTTTAATATGGAGTTAATTAGATTTTAATCATGTTAGATTTAATTAGGTTAATTAGGATAGATTAATCTTAGTTAGAGTTAATTGTAGTTGATCATTTTCAGTTAATTAGGTTAGTGTAGATTTAATTAGTTTTAATTAGGTTTAATGAATTGGTTAAATCAGTTATTTGGTCCAGCTAGTATCAGTCTCGTGGGCCCAGGAGGCATTTTTGAAGGCCCAAGTCACCAGTTTTTCTGTTTTCCAGTCCAGAATTCTGCAAGTGACACTTGTCACTATAAAGGGGCGCCACGCGTTGCACCCATGACCAACCACCACACCACTTAGAACCCTCCTTCTCACTGACACGCGTTTTCCACTCACCTTCACTCTGCCACACGTCTCACACACAACCCTCACGCCTGCCACTTGTCACCATCACAGACCTTCACCTGAGCTTCACCTGAAACTCCACCGGCCGGCATGCAAATCCGGTGAGCTCCCACCGCCGGCCACCCTAACACCTTCCGGCCGCCGCAACCACCCGCCGGAGTTAGTTTTCTACCCAGAATCCTCCTGCCTTCTCTTTTCTTCTCCGATCTCCTCCTTCTTCCTCCATCCAACCTCATTAATATTCCACCGGAAAACTCAACGTCGCCGGAAAATCCATCATCGCGCCCAGAGTTATCCACCATTTTTTCCAGATTTCTTCAGAAAGCATCACAATCTCCGGATTCTTCATCGAAGTTTTCCAGAAACCCTTCAAGTCTTCATCAATTCTTCGCTGTTTTTTCCAGGAAACTTCAACGAACTCGAGAACATCGTCACCTTCTAAGAACTTCTCATCTGTTTCCAGATCGTGAGAATCAAGATTCTTAGAACTTCTCCAAAATCTTCAGAGCGCCTTAAGAACATTCATCCCTCAGAAGATTCCCAGAACTTCATCAGCGCGCGCTTCAACGATCTTCATTCTTCTTCAGTTTTTTCCCAGAAAGACCGATCTTCAAGTGATTCTGCAAGATCTGTCAGGTCTCGTCACCAGAAGCGTTCCAGATCGTCTTTGAGCACCATCCGGTCCGTTGATCTTCAAGCGAGCCTTCAATAAATCCCAGCAACTCCATCGTCTCAGGTTCACTTTCTTTTCTTCATCGCCTCCATTGATTGTTATTCCGTTGGATTGAGGTTCGTATGGGGAGTTTGAAGGTTAGTTTGTTCCAGTTAGAGTTCAAGTTGGGGTTAGTTGGTTTTGAATTTGGGAATGAAGTTTCGTTTGAGGTGTGTGAAGGTTGTTTGAGGTTGTTCTGAAAAGGGATTGCAGAGAGGGTGAGGAAGATGAGAGAAACGGCGCATTAGGGTTTGGTGAACAGTGCTCAGATGGTTGTAGGAGAAGATAGGTTTTGTTGTGTAATCGTGTGGGTTAGGGTTTCAGTTGGGCCCAAACCCAAATTTGTTCTACTATCACACCCCCGGTTTACTCATCCCCCCCCCTGAGTGTGGAAGCTGAGTGATGGAATTGGACTGGGCTTTGCCCTGAACTGCTATCCACGCCCCCCCTAGCGTGGGCCCAGTGAGAATAACCAGAAAATTACTCATATTGCACCCCCCACGCGTTGTTTTTTTCTTTTTATTTTTCATTTGATCCTGATAACCTAGGCCTGCGCCCACTTGCTAAATGCACCCCCTGGGTTAAGGCCCACCTTAGAATAACACTGGGTGCAGTTGCTATTGATACCCCCCATTTATTCCAATTTTGTTTTTTTAATTTCTTTTAATAGTTTCTTGCCCTTGTAAAATTCATAATAAAAGGAAAATAGTTGATTTTTAATTTCTTGTTTTTTATACCACCTCATATAAATGTCTAGAAAATTATATAAAAATAAAAATGCCATTTTATTTTTGTTTGCTATTTTTAGCATATTTTCCATTTAAACGACTTTTTTAATATCTTTTAGTTCATGCATATTATTAGAAAATTCATAAAAGATAGTAGGTTTGATCAAATAATTCCATTCTTTTTTCTGTAGACTCGTAATTCAATGTAGAATTTTACAGTACAAAAACATTAGCTTAATCATGCATTTTCATTTTTATTGCATTTTTTTGCGTTGTTATTGATATTGAATAATTGGTTTGTGGCACGTCTGCCTTGTTGATTTTAGTTCTTTCATCTGGTAATGAATTTTGCTCTGATTTTTTAGTATGTTGTACTAGACTAATGCATGTTCCCCATAGACTTTTCATAGATTTTTTAGAGGTTGATTGATAGTGTTTTAGGGTTAGAGAATAGAGACCTCACAGCTTGTTGGTAACCCTTGACCATTCATATGTTAGGGATTGTTTAGTAGCCTTAGAAGTTGACTTAGGCTTTGAGATTTGATCTTGGGATCGTAGAGCCATGTAGGTTTCCCTTAGATTTTTGATAGACTTTTGTAGGGTATTCTGAGCTTGAGGATAGTAGAAGTCTTGATGGCTTCTGACTCTGAAGTTCAACTATGGTTGAACTTCAGAGATAGTTTCTTGTGGTTTGAGAATCTGTGGTTTCTTCTTGAAGATGGAGGCTGGATGAACTCCTGTTGGAGCTTGCAAGGATGCATTGGATTGAGGCCTAGTCTAGGAGCTTGTTCTCTGTTTGTGAGGTTCGAGATCCTGAAGTTTGAAGGGAGTTTATGGTACTTTCCTGAGGAAGGCACTATGAATGACTTTCATTCTTTCTTCTCTCCTCTTTCTTAAGTATCCAATGATGTTGGAGCCTTCATGTGAGTTTAGTTTCTCTTGAGGAGGAATGTAAACTGATCACAGTGGTGGAGCCACATGGGATACGATTCCTAAGTGGACGCCTCCTAGTACCTTCTTGAGGAAGGTCCTATGGGTCTGCTCACTTAGTTCCTCTAGTTCATCTAGGATTTCTTAAGTATCCAATGATGTTGGAGCCTCCATGTGAGTTTAATTTCTCCTGAGGAGGAATGTAAACTGATCACAGTTGTTGAGCCACATAGGATACGATTCCTAAGTGGAAGCCTCCTAGTACTTTCCTGAGGAAGGTCCTATGGGTCTGCTCACTTAGTTCCCTTAGTTCATATAGGCTTTCTTAAATATCCAATGATGCTGGAGCCTTCGTGTGAGTTTAGTTTCTCCTGAGGAGGAATGTAAACTGATCACAGTTGTCGAGCCGCATAGGATATGACTCTTGAGTGGTAACCTCCTGGTACTTTCCCGAGGAAGGCACTATGAGTTTGTCTGCTTAGCTCCCTTTCTTTGGTAAGCTTGTTCTGAAGCTTGGAGACTGGGATTGATTCCTCTTAATTAGGGTTTTGCTTAGAGTTTTGCTTAGATATTTGCTTAGGGTTTGCATAGGGCTTTGCTCAGAGATAGATTAGGGGTTTGTTTTAGGGTTGTTAAGGGTCTTGCTCAGGGTTTTTGTTTAAGTTGTAGATAGGAGCGTGTCAGGCTGGTTCGCCTTCTCTTTGTGTTGTTTGACTTATGTGGTGTTGTGTTGCATTAGACTTAGGAGTTCATCTAGATATTTCTGAGGTAGGCGCATCTTAGAAGTAGGCTTTGTGTGCATAAGAAGTTGAGGTGGTCCTCCTTCTGCTTGTTTGTTATTGAGTGGCTTTGCTTGTTGGTATTTGGTAGAGCTGAGCTCCCTTACCTCTGTGGTTTGCGGCCTTTGCGCCTTGTTTGTTTGGTTGTTGCATTCATGCATGTTTCCAGTATTTCTTTACTTTGCAGTTGATTCCTGTTTGCTGTTTAGTCCTGTTGCCATGATCCCTTAGGAGCTCTGACTTCTCCGCTGCGGAGTCGTTATGATAGACATTAGGATGGTCAACCAAGCATGATAACAGTAGGTAGATTCCCCTCTTTAGTCATAGTTTTAGGGTGTCTTTTCCCTTTCTCAACAGTAGGAGCTTTTGAGTAGCTTGAGTCGTAGTTAGCCGAACTACAGCTGCTCTGATTCCTCGTACCAGATGAGGATATGTAGGCATAGGATGCGATATCCTAGCGAGCACACTAACAACTAACCTTTTGTTCTCTCGCGGCTGTGCGATCGAGACCTTCCTGCTGACGACTGATTGTTACCCTTTTCTCTTGCCCGAGTGCATTTGAGACCAGATCGTAGTTGTAGGTTCCCGAACCTTTAGAACCAGTTTGTTTTCTCACTGCTGTGTGAGAACCCCCTGTTTAGCCGTAGTTAGTCGAACTACGTTTGCTCTGATCTTCCATGCTGTGTGGAAGTACGTAGGCACAGGACGCGACGTCCTGGCGAGCAACCTTTCCCCCGTTTAGACGTAGGTAGTCGAACTACGTTGACTCTGACTTTCCCATTGCACGAGGGAGTACGTAGGCCCAGAACACCGTACGTTCTGCCGAGTCCTGTCCTTTTCTTTTCTTTTCAGACTGACCATTAGCATAGATAGATAAACACGCCCTTTTCCTTATAAACACCAAGCGTGGATCCCGTCGAGTACGACGGACGTGAGGGGTGCTAATACCTTCCCCTTGCGTAACCGACTCCCGAATCCAGGTTTTGGTTGCGATGACCATACCTTTTCCCGTCTTTGCGAGGGTTACTTCGAGCGTTTCCTTTCCCTCTGTTGGGATAAATAACGCACGGTGGCGACTCTCCTGTCAAGCCAGCGCCGATTTTCGCAGTAGCGACAGCTGGCGACTCTGCTGGGGACCTTATAGCATCTAGGGACTTTTCCCATCCCTTATGCTGGGACCGTTTCCCATCCCCTACGCGAGTCAATCCTAGCGCCTGGGTGTTTATTTGTTGGGTGTTGTGCATATGTGTTTTACCTTTCTGCACTTTACTTTCCCGTACCTTTACCTTTCCGCATTTACTTCCAGTATTATATTATTGTGATTATTGCTGTGGGAGGGGGATGTTACTGTGAGTGAGAAGCCGGACCTGGGCTTGAGTATGCACCTAGGCATAGTTGTGGAGAGTAGTAGACGAACCTGTCTGCTGAGCAGGCACAGTTCCCTACGAAATCTACGCTCAGACGAGATTCTCGCAGAGGCGCTCCTTTCCGGTCCTGAGGATCTGAGGGGAGTCCAGACGTGAGGATTGTCGACTCTGGGGACCGATCATTTGGAAGTCAGCTAAGTGAGGCCTCTTCGTGACTTGATGATGCCACTCCTTCTGGGAATCGTATCGTCACTCATGAAAGTCTGTGACGCTGATGACCGCATAGGATGTCGTACCTTTGTCCGTGGATTAGGTTCATCATACCTGTGAGGGGGATTGGGTTATTGCAGGAAAACTGGCCTTCAGAAACCATGATTCAGTACCTTTATCAGACGGTGTTCTTAATTAATCTCCAGGTGTGTTGTTTGGATCAGATGGGTTTTTGTCTGAGGTCGATACTATTATCAGATGGTTTTCTCGTCAGATACAGAGGTTCAGATGGTTTTCTTACCAGGGGATTGATATTTTGAGTATCAGATAATGGTTAGTGTCATGAGGTTCTGGTGACTGTGGTGGTTTTCTGTTCTTGATCACAGAAATGTTCCTCTTCAGGCTACAACATAGCCCCTGTGTTCACAGATTGCATTATTTATCATATTGCATCATTGCATTACCATTTTGCATCCAACTAACGTGTGTGTATTGCAGGTACATATTTTCCCTCCCAGTTCTGGTGTTTGTTTCCTAGCAAGACATGGAAACCCTGAAGAGAGTGTTGCCCTACAAATTCCCGTCTCCAGATATCAGTCTGTTGTTAGAGTTGATTACTATTGCTAAGAAGAGGGTAATGGGTGACTTTAGAAAGATATATGGGAGGATCCTGACCTATGTTTACCAGCCATCGGCCTATGAGATCAGCGGCATTTATACCCTGTTACAGTTTTATGATGCGGAGCTCAGGTGTTTCATATTTCCTGACTTTGTCTTGGCTCCTACCCTGGAGGAGTATTCTGCACTCTTGGATATACCGATCCGCGAGCAGATGCCTTTCTATCGTACGGACGCTAAGCCTAATCTGGCTGAGCTTTCTGCCATCCTGTACTTAAGAGAGTCTGAGCTGACAGGGAAGATGATCAGAAGAGGAGATGTGTGGGGATTTCCGTTGGATGTCTTGGTGGAGAAGGCTCGGGAGTATGCCAAGGAAGGTGGCTGGGTTGTTTTTGACGCCATCCTTGCTGTGTGTGTGTATGGCATCGTATTGTTCCCGAACATTCCTGATTTTGTTGACTCAGATGCTTTCTATATTTTGGCTGCGAAGAACCCAGTTCCCACTTTGCTGGGAGATATCCACCATTCAACTCACTACCAAAATGAGAAGCGGAGAGGAAGGAATGTGTCTTGCTGTGTACCTCTCCTGTGCAGGTGGTTCACCAGTCATATGCCTAAGTCAGGCCCTTTTGTCACCTCTATTGATTCTTTAGGATGTCCGGAGCGCTTGACGGGGTTGACTGCTGAGAATGTGGTATGGGTTAACGAAGAGGTATTCGGAGTTGAGGTCATACTCAAATGCGAAGGATTCCCGAATGTTCCGTTAATAGGAAGGAAGGGCTGTGTCAATTACAACCCTTCCTTATTGGTCAGGCAGTTTGGGTATGCACCTCAGGGAGCGCCGAAGCCCGAGGAGATACAGGAATCTCTGTATCTCACTGGGGCAATAGGGAAAGAGATGCTGACCAAGCTTGAGAAGGCATGGAAGAACTTGCACAAGAGAGGGAAGCCTTCAAGTAGCAGAGGGGATACTCGAGTTCCTGGCCCGTATGTGGAATGGATTCGTGAGCGAGCTACGAAATTCCTTATGCCTTATCCTGCAGTTCAGCCATTGTATCCTTCTCCGGTGGAGGAGCCTACCACTATAGACATACAGGTATACAAGCAGCTGATGGCGGAGAAAGAAGAGCTAGCAAAGGCTAAAGAAGCTTTAGAGAAGGAGAATGCCCAGCTTCATCATGAAAAGATTGAAACAGGATATTTTTCTAAGCAACAGGCCGAAACTCTGAAACATCTGAAGACTACGTTATTGGAGTTGACTGAAACCAAGAAGCGTCTGGAGTTAGATGTAGACTCAGTTAGTAGTGTATTGGCTACTAAGAAGCAGGAGCTGGAAAGGGCCTACACGAAGCTAGCTAAGTTCAGAGAGCACTGGGATCTCACTATGGCCAAACGCAAAGGACGGGAAGAAGAGCTAAAGACACAGGTTGCTCAGTTAGAAGAACAGGTCAAAGTGAAGACTGAAGAGCTTGAAGAAGAAGCATGCCGCCGATACGAGGCCGAGCGCAAACTGATTGATGCCATGAAGAATTTGGATGATTTTCAGCATAGAGCAGACGCCAAGAGACCCAAACCTGGGGATGGTGCCCAGGATAAAGCTTGGGAAGACTTTGTCAGAGATATCCAGGGAACGGTCAGGAAAAGGGATCAGTTGATAGAAGGTTTGATTTATCGACCGGATCACGCAGAGACAAAGAAGCTGGTTGAGGATCTCCGCAACCGTACCCGCACTTGATTTCTCTCTTGTATTCTGTTGTGTTGAGATCACCACCAGGCATGTTGGCTGGGATCCTCCTTTATCACCTCAGTTGTATGGAACATAGTTATGTAACAGCTTGACAAGACTGATATTCCAATAAATATATGAGGATTTTTTCTAAATATTGTCTTTATGGTTTATCTCGTCTTGCTACCACTGACACTGGAATTGGAGGGGAAATATCTCCAATGCACACATGCACGTTAGCATTTTTTTTGTATTTCTGTCTGCATAAATCATATTGCATAACATTACTCTAACAGGCCAGAGCACTTATCCAGCCTTTGTTTTCACCAGAGGGTGATTCTCGGGGGATTGTTTGAGGCAAGAGTGGAGTGTTGAAGACGACCAAGGGGTTGAAGCAGATTTGAGCAGAATCAAGCAATGTAGTCAGCTACAGGTAATCGGTAGCTATGTCTGAAGGCAATTTTCAGGCTATTAACACTTTGACAGGGTTTACTATGGCGTCCAACCATTGGTATGATTCTATGGAAGACTTCCCGAACAACGTTACTGCAGACCAAGTTGTACAGCCTACTGTTGAGAACCGAGATCGACATGAGCAGTTTGTTGCCCGAAACGAACGTCATCCTCCTGCTAACAATCAAGGTGTTGCTTTCCCTGTGATGAATTACAGAAGAGATATTCCAATGGCCGGGATGGTAGATCCAAGAGCTCTTGAAAAGGATAGAAGACTCCGAGCATTGGAAGAAGGAATAAAAGCCTTGAAAGTGAAAGATGCTGTTAACCTGGATGCTGTAGACATGTGTTTGGTTCCTGATCTGGTGTTGCCTTACAAGTTCAAAGTGCCGAAGTTCGAAAAGTACACTGGAGATAGCTGTCCGAAGCTGCATTTGATGATGTTCTGTCGAAGGATGACTTCGTTTGTGCGAAATGACAAGTTGATGATCCATTGCTTTCAGTATAGTCTGACTGGGGCATCTTTGAGGTGGTATGTGCAGTTAGAGAGTAATTGGATTCGATCATGGGTGGAGTTAGCCCGAGCTTTCATGAAGAAGTACGATTACAACCTGGATTTGGCTCCTAGTCTCGTACATCTGCAAGAATTATCTCAGGCGGAGAATGAATCATTCAGAGGGTATTTGCAAAGATGGAAAGAATTGGCTGCTAGTGTTCGACCACCGCTTCCGGAAAGAGAAATGGTTGACGTCTTCTCGGGTACTCTGAAAGGCCATTATTTTGACAAATTGTTCGGTTGCACAAGCTTTGTGGGCCTGATGAGAATGGGAGAGCTTGTTGAGAGAGGACTCAAGAGTGGAAAGCTTCGAGATGTTCCTTACGTCCCAGTTGACAAGAATGAGTCAGTTGTCAGTTCTCAAGAAGAGTGGAAAGAAGGAAATGACGTCGTCTCAGAATCTCTAGCACCTCAGGATTGGTTTTCAGACACTTCAAGTCGACGATCATCCTATCGTCGGTCGCGTCAGCACGCCCCACGAAGACCAAGGAAGCCTGAAAGGCAGTTTACTCAGCTACAGGTGTCGTACAGTCAGTTGCTGCCAGATCTGATCAGGAGTGGATTGATAGTGCCGAAAGAGACTAAGCCGGTGATTCCACCGTATCCTCCAGGTTTTGATGCCAGCGCCCGCTGTGAGTACCATGTTGGGGCACAGGGGCATTCAACAAATGATTGTAAAGTGCTTAGAAGCCAGATTCAGGATCTGTTAGACTCTAACCGGATTTTCATCGCGCCTAAGGGTTTTGTTCAGATTAACGATTCTCCGTCATCCAGTTGTGTGGGTTCGTCAGTGAATGTCATGGAAGACTCCACAGGAAGTATGTGCTCTGAAGATTGTCAATCAGAGAGTTCAGTTGAATATGGGAGAAGTTTCTGTGCCAGGTGTCGCATCTGTTTTCCCGGCTTAATCCGTTTAGCTTTTATGCGCTATTGTTGGCTGACCACCACCAGGATTGTTGGCTGGGGTCATTGTATTCGTACTCATTTGCGCTTGCATGTTGCTTTTGTGGGAGATGTTCGTCTGTGTGCTTATAGCTCGAGTTTCTCTTTGTCTTGTATCGAATATGTGTTTGCTTTCTGCATCGCATTATCATTTAACAGGTACATCAGAACCGTGGGTCTTATTTCTTCATCGTCTCAGTTTGTTGCAGGAATTCCTTCAGAGATATGGAACAGAATCAGTTTGAATTGATTGAAGTCCGAAGCCAGCTGGGGCAGATGATGAGAGACATGCAAGAGATGCGTTTGGAGCAGAAGATTCTCAAAGAGGAGAACAGTCAGCTGAAGACCCAAATGAGCTTAATCATGGAAGTAGTCAGAAGTGTGCTTAGGAAAGAGGATGATCAGCTATTTGAAGCCGCAGTGGAAAAGCTCGTGCCACCTATACCTGTAGAACCTGAGCAATGGCAACAGAAGATACATCCAGCTCAACGGAGGATTCAGGAGGGGAAACCAAAGAGGGTATTTGAAGCACCACCTTCGACATATGCCGAGCTCTTGCAGACTTTATTGAGGTTTAATCTGGTTGAGAAGAGAACGTTGGAACCACCAGCAGGAGCACGTCCTCATGGGTACGATACCAGTAAGCAATGCGAGTTTCATTCTGGGGCACTCGGACACGACATCGAGGGTTGTCATGCTTTTAAGCACAATGTTCAAGACCTGATTGACTCGCACGATATTGAATTCACGCCGAGCGGCGTAGCTGTACGTATTGCTCCTATCCCAGTTGATGCTAAGATGATGGATGTTTCTACAGTTGCAGTAGGTCAGAAACGTATCCTGGACTCCATGGTGTCAGAATCTCCATGCCCACAACTATTGCCTATTCCTGGGGCAGATCTGAGAAAGAAGATGGCTAAGCATAAGGAGGGCCTTGATTAGTACAGTGGAAGTCAAGAAACCGATGTTGTATTTGCTACGAAGGGTGTTCAACAGTCAACCCGGTACCAGCAACAGCAGCAACGATCTCAATAGTGGAAGAGGCAGCAGCATCCCAATCAGCGAGGGGCTCAAAATCAGAGGCCATTGAGGGTATTTAAGGTGCCTCCGATGCCGTATGCCGAACTTCTTCAGATGTTGCTACGATTGCAGTTGGTTGAGAAGAGGAAGTTAGCTCCACTAACAGGTACACCTCCAGCAGGTTATGATAACAATGAGCGCTGTGATTTCCATTCAGGAGCACAGGGGCACAACATTGAAGATTGTCTGGCCTTTAAGCACAAAGTGCAGGATTTACTTGATAGTGCAGCAATCAGCTTCGGGCAGGGAAGTCCCAAAATCATCTGAATGAAGGAGAAGGGGGTCTATAATTTGGTGGGGTCGCTAAAAGCAGATCAGGACAGCATCAAATTGTCTCTAATAACTGATTGTGAAGATGGCTGGTTCAGCAGCAGGACAAATGCGAAGGCCCGGTTCTTGGAAGCTAGCATTTTCTCTTGTTTCATATTGTCATTTCTTTACGTTTGTAGTTTCTTTCCTGGTTAAAATGCAATCTTGTTTGTAAAACTTGTTGTTTTCATTCAATTGATGATAATGAAATAAATATGCATGTTTTGATTAAATCCATTCGTGTTCACTATTTGTTTTACAGATGTCCACTGCTTGGTTAAGAGGAATCTGGGGAGGATGACGAAAATGAACGACGTGCAAAACTCCGATTGTATGCTTTTGAAATAAAACCTGTTGATGATGTACATGCATTGTTTCAAATCCCTAAACACCGGAGATATAAGGAAGATAATCCTTTGTTAACCCCTTTGAGCCTAGTAGTAGGAGTTCTTTCTGAAAACGAAAAACCCTCAATCTTAACCTAGGGCAGGGTAGGTGTTAGCTAATTTGACCGAGCATCCAAATTGCAAAAGGAGTGTCCGTTCAAGAATCAATCACACCTCTAGAGGTCGTGCCTAAAAAACCATAACGGTTAAATCAAGAGTGGGACGGTCACGTCATTCTCCACAGAGTCAAGCAATCAGTGTCACACGACTCGTTCGAAAAAAGAGAAAGCGAAGGAAAAAGAATCAAAAGCCCGCTAAGTCGAAAAGCAAACAAATGACTTAGGCAAAATGAGGGCATCCCGCTGGACTTAAAAAAAAAAAATCAAAAGAAACTCAAAAGAGTCAGTCCAGGCAAAAGTTAGGGATATGAAAAGAAAAAGATGAAAAGGATCAAAAGAAAAATCCTCAAAGGAAATACGAGTCGTGTGACCTCAAGTGTCAAAGACGAAAGGTGCGTGGCTGTCACTCTAAAATCCAAAAGCTTCTCGAACTATCACTCCTATCTTTCGGCCTCTGAGAGGCGATTGCTAAGGTTGAATTAGCTGAACATAGGATCGGAGAACATCAAGGAGAGCGGGTGGGTTAAAATAAACTTTGAGCCTTTATCCTTTCCTTCAAAACCGTGAACCTGACCACGTTACAACCTTCAAAAGTCCTAATTGAAGCAGGTTGTCTCGAAAGCACACTCCGGTAAAGGTCGCGTCAGTTCTGACCCCTAAAAGGGTTCCTCTTACCATGTTGGTACTGATGTTGATATTCTTGATAAATGTTTTGTGCATTATATGCCATAAATTGTTTTCCTTTTCCCAGTGAACAGATTGGATGTCAAAGCTGACATATGTGTGGCATTAATACATCTTTTACGTAGAACAGCTTGTTTTACTTGCGAGTAAGCGCTTGACAGCAGGAAAGTTTTCTACCATGGAAGGTATGGTCAGGATGGAATGCAGAGCGCCCGAATATTCCGAGAGCAGGGGCAAGCTACTATTGTGATCCCCAGTCAGGTCAGCCTTTCGAAGACAGTCATCCTGAGGCAACCAGGTTGAGATTCGGTGGATACCTTGTAGTCAGGGGCACTACTCTAAATCAGATAATCAGGGGCACAGTCATTGCAATCAGGGGCAGGCCACCTTAAGCGCGCAAAGGTTATTCGAGAAGCATTTGAGGTGAAGTATCTCTCCTAAGTTCAGAACGCTGGGGCATGTCATATCAGACCATCAGGGCTCAGATTTTCAGATTTCCTTTCGAGGACTATCCCCACAGAGGTCCCGCAGGCTTGGGGCATATCAGAAGCGAAAGGATTGTTCTTCTCCGTATCCACAGGGTTATTCAGATTTATTCGAGCAGATTCAGCCGATTTTCGAGTGCGAGACGAATGCGGGAAGTCGTGTCACTATCCCTTGACTCTTCCACCAGGAGACTGTGTATTCAGGCAGAATGTTTCCCAGCGTCGGTTGTACCTGACCCATCACAGATAGCCTAAAAGCATAGATCCATGTTGGCGATCACTGTGAAGCCCATCCGTGTTGGCGCATCAGTTTCCAGATCCGAGCTTCATCAGTACGCAGGAGGGCTCTGTCTATTTTTCTCCAGCAAAGTCCAATTTGTCGTTGGTACGGGTAGGCTATCCCTGGAGAAGTCCAATCATACTCTGCACATCTGCTATTTCACAGCGGAGTTATATTCCCCGGCAGGGTATTACTTCGTCGAGGTGTTCGGTCAAGTTCCCAATATCCCCAGCGGAGTTGATTTCACTATCCCAGCATTTATTTTGCTGGGATAATCCTGTGATATCCGGTTTATCCCCAGCGGAGTTGGCTTCGTCTTCCGCATTTATGTTGCTGAAGTGGTTTTCTGTACCCAGCTTTCTCCGGCAGCTCGAGCCTGCATTAGCATATTGCATGCATCATCATATTTGCATCATACTTGCATGTCATTTTCAAAATGCGTAGCATTTCCATCCTGAATGGAGCATTACGCCATAGAAAGATTAAGGCATATGCATATGCATACGAAGCATAAGTCAGGTTTTCTACCAGCCTCACATGGCGCGTGAATTACTCTGTGATCAGTTCAGGGGCGTTTATCCAGCAACAAGTGTTCAGACGAGTCAGCGGTTTATTTGTATCTCAGATCATACAATAGTTGTGCTTTGATCAATCAGTCATCTGGTATCGGCAGGCTTTTCTTCCCGTCAATTCATATTGACGATGTGTTCCTCCAATAAGTGGATTTCTCCGTCTATCATTAGACGTCTTGAGTTCGAATGTGGTCTTCTTTCCGTCTATCAGTAGACGATGTGAAGTTTCGGATGATCTTTTCAACAGGGTTTCAAGATGGGGTTCTCTAGCAAGTGGCTTTTCTTCCCGTCTATCAGTAGACGATGTGAAGTGGCAGGTGATTTTTTCAGCGGGTTTCTTATCGTTGGACTACAGATGGTGTGTTTCCCCAGCGAGTCTTCTCCGGATATCTTTAGATGTTGAGGGAGTCCAAAGCGATATTTCGGATAGTGGTTTTCTTTCTGTTATTTGGATGAGATGACGTTTCAAGAGGGACTTTTCTGACCGTCAATCCTTATTGATGTCGAGGCTCTTCGAAGAATGTTCAGTTTTCGTGATTGTCGATTCTTATTGACGACATGATTCTTTAAAGGTGGTTTTCTTCCCGTCGGTCCATACTGACGATGTGGCCCCTTCAAGGATATTGATCTTTCCATCAATTCCCGTAGACGAAAGGATTCTGAAATTTGAGGGATGGTGTTGAAATCGAGCAGAATTTTCTTTCTGTCTATCCTTAGACGATGTGAGTATGCGATCAGGCTTTCTTCCCGTCTATCCTTAGACGATGTGAGTATGGAGATTAATGGTGTCTTTCTGTCTATCCTTAGATGATGTGAGTATGCGATCAGGCTTTCTTCCCGTCTATCCTTAGACGATGTGAGTATGGAGATTGATGGTGTCTTCCCGTCTATCTTTAGACGATGTGAGTATTCGAGCAGGTTTTCTTTCCGTCTATCATTAGACGATGTGCGTATTGATGATCCCGTCTATCCTTAGACGATGTGAGTATGGAGATTAATGGAGTCTTTCCGTCTGCCCTCAGACGATGTGAGTACTGGTGTTTCCTCCATTCAGGGTGTCTTCCCGTCCATCTTTGGACGATGTGAGTATATTTCTCTTCCTGCCTATCAGTAGGCAATGTGAAAGGATCAGGTGTTTTATTGCAACCCTAGGGTTTTGTTATATGGGGTATCACAGGTGATTGGCATTCAAATCAGGAGTTCCTTATCAGATGAGTGATCAGTCTGGTACCATAATGACTGGACTCGGCTGTTCTGGACTTTATTCCCCAAGCAGTTTTACAGTATATTCTTGCGGTTGGCAAATTTTCGGGTTTTATTTGTATTCAACCGTCTCGTACCTCTGAATGTTTGAAGGCTGAGCGCTCTTCAAACCCTTCAGGTCCAAGTCGCTTGAATAGGGGCAGCTGTTGCACCCTAAAATTTGACCAACCGGTTCTCCTATCTGACTCGTGGTTTAAATTCATATTCGCAAATCAGACGCATGACATTTGTGCATAGACAGAGGATATCAGGGTTACAACTTGGTTTTCATTTACTAGATATGGCAGATCCAGTCCAGATCATCAGGGTTTTATTTTCGGGAAATTGTGCGCTCCTCGGTGATTCTCAGCTTGTATGGTGGTTTTCGGGATATTTCTGATACCGGGGGTTTACTGTTCGATTCGATCTGGTCTCGTGCGCTCTTTTATGGTGGTCATTTGCATTTGTCTGCATTTTTTAGGGTTTAATAGCTTTCTGTAGATTTTTAATAGGCTTTAGGGTTTTTTAGGATTTAAATAGATTTTTTTTAGAATTTTAAATAGTTTAAATCTTTCTTTTAGAATTTTATAGAATTTTTAAATAGATTTAATAGTTTTATCATTTTTAGGATGTAATAGATTTTAAAATTGTTTTTAATTGTTTTAGATAATATAGAAAATATTATAGATTTTTCTTTTATTTTAATAGAAGTTTAATAGTTTTAAATAGAAATAAATAGAGTATGTTTTAATATAGTTTTTCTTTTAAATAGATATAAATGGTAGATTTTTAATAGGATTTTAATAAGAGATTTTATAGAAATTAGTAGAGTGTTAATCATTTTTGGTTTAATATGGAGTTAATTAGATTTTAATCATGTTAGATTTAATTAGGTTAATTAGGATAGATTAATCTTAGTTAGAGTTAATTGTAGTTGATCATTTTCAGTTAATTAGGTTAGTGTAGATTTAATTAGTTTTAATTAGGTTTAATGAATTGGTTAAATCAGTTTTTTGGTCCAGCTAGTATCAGTCTCGTGGGCCCAGGAGGCATTTTTGAAGGCCCAAGTCACCAGTTTTTCTGTTTTCCAGTCCAGAATTCTGCAAGTGACACTTGTCACTATAAAGGGGCGCCACGCGTTGCACCCAGGACCAACCACCACACCACTCAGAACCCTCCTTCTCACTGACACGCGTTTTCCACTCACCTTCACTCTGCCACACGTCTCACACACAACCCCCACGCCTACCACTTGTCACCACCACAGACCTTCACCTGAGCTTCACCTGAAACTCCATCGGCCAGCATGCAAATCCGGTGAGCTCCCACCGTCGGCCACCCTAACACCTTCCGGCCGCCGCAACCACCCGCCGGAGTTAGTTTTCTACCCAGAATCCTCCTGCCTTCTCTTTTCTTCTCCGATCTCCTCCTTCTTCCTCCATCCAACCTCATTAATATTCCACCGGAAAACTCAACGTCGACGGAAAATCCATCATCGTGCCCAGAGTTATCCACCATTTTTTCCAGATTTCTTCAGAAAGCATCACAATCTCCGAATTCTTCATCGAAGTTTTCCAGAAACCCTTCAAGTCTTCATCAATTCTTCGCTGTTTTTTCCAGGAAACTTCAACGAACTCGAGAACATCGTCACCTTCTAAGAACTTCTCATCTGTTTCCAGATCGTGAGAATCAAGATTCTCAGAACTTCTCCAAAATCTTCAGAGCGCCTTAAGAACATTCATCCCTCAGAAGATTCCCAGAACTTCATCAGCGCGCGCTTCAACGATCTTCATTCTTCTTCAGTTTTTTCCCAGAAAGACCGATCTTCAAGTGATTCTGCAAGATCTGCCAGGTCTCGTCACCAGAAGCGTTCCAGATCGTCTTCGAGCGCCATCCGGTCCGTTGATCTTCAAGCGAGCCTTCAATAAATCCCAACAACTCCATCGTCTCAGGTTCGCTTTCTTTTCTTCATCGCCTCCATTGATTGTTATTCCGTTGGATTGAGGTTCGTATGGGGAGTTTGAAGGTTAGTTTGTTCCAGTTAGAGTTCAAGTTGGGGTTAGTTGGTTTTGAATTTGGGAATGAAGTTTCGTTTGAGGTGTGTGAAGGTTGTTTGAGGTTGTTCTGAAAAGGGATTGCAGAGAGGGTGAGGAAGATGAGAGAAACGACGCATTAGGGTTTGGTGAACAGTGCTCAGATGGTTGTAAGAGAAGATAGGTTTTGTTGTGTAATCGTATGGGTTAGGGTTTCAGTTGGGCCCAAACCCAAATTTGTTCTACTATCACACCCCCAGTTTACTCATCCCTCCCCTGAGTGTGGAAGCTGAGTGATGGAATTGGACTGGGCTTTGCCCTGAACTGCTATCCACGCCCCCCCTAGCGTGGGCCCAGTGAGAATAACCAGAAAATTACTCATATTGCACCCCCACGCGTTGTTTTTTTCTTTTTATTTTTCATTTGATCCTGATAACCTGGGCATGCGCCCACTTGCTAAATGCACCCCCTGCGTTAAGGCCCACCTTAGAATAACACTGGGTGCAGTTGCTATTGATACCCCCCATTTATTCCAATTTTGTTTTTTTAATTTCTTTTAATAGTTTCTTGCCCTTGTAAAATTCATAATAAAAGAAAAATAGTTGATTTTTAATTTCTTGTTTTTTCTACCACCTCATATAAATGTCTAGAAAATTATATAAAAATAAAAATGCCATTTTATTTTTGTTTGCTATTTTTAGCATATTTTCCATTTAAACGACTTTTTTAATATCTTTTAGTTCATGCATATTATTAGAAAATTCATAAAAGATAGTAGGTTTGATCAAATAATTCCATTCTTTTTTCTGTAGACTCGTAATTCAATGTAGAATTTTACAGTACAAAAACATTAGCTTAATCATGCATTTTCATATTTATTGCATTTTTTTGCGTTGTTATTGATATTGAATAATTGGTTTGTGGCACGTCTGCCTTGTTGATTTTAGTTCTTTCATCTGGTAATGAATTTTGCTCTGATTTTTTAGTATGTTGTACTAGACTAATGCATGTTCCCCATAGACTTTTCATAGATTTTTTAGAGGTTGATTGATAGTGTTTTAGGGTTAGAGAATAGAGACCTCACAGCTTGTTGGTAACCCTTGACCATTCATATGTTAGGGATTGTTTAGTAGCCTTAGAAGTTGACTTAGGCTTTGAGATTTGATCTTGGGATCGTAGAGCCATGTAGGTTTCCCTTAGATTTTTGATATACTTTTGTAGGGTATTCTAAGCTTGAGGATAGTAGAAGTCTTGATGGCTTCTGACTCTGAAGTTCAACTATGGTTGAACTTCAGAGATAGTTTCTTGTGGTTTGAGAATCTGTGGTTTCTTCTTGAAGATGGAGGCTGGATGAACTCCTGTTGGAGCTTGCAAGGATGCATTGGATTGAGGCCTAGTCTAGGAGCTTGTTCTCTGTTTGTGAGGTTCGAGATCCTGAAGTTTGAAGGGAGTTTATGGTACTTTCCT
>OZ012739.1:395287836-395312836 GCA_963859935.3 Lathyrus sativus | reverse complement strand
TTGGTCAACATAAGAATTGTTCCTCATTGTCTTAGCTTTCTAGAATGGTATGGTATGCCTTCATATGATGTGGAGAACTCAACTTATGGTCTTGACAAGCAAAGGGTATTTTGGGCATTTGTGAATTACAGGTCATTTTAACCTATACCCAAAACTCATACAAGGAGGCCTCAAATGGAAAAACTTACAACATCAAACTTGCTCCAAATGGGATTTTAAGTCTAGAAAGAAGGTCACAAGTTATTGGAGAGGCTCATAGCATGGAATTACACAATTGGTCAAAATATGAACTAAAAAGGCTTATAAAGTGAATAATTTCAAGTTGGAAAATGGTTTGGGAGATTTACAAGTCCAAATGGAGACTTCCAATATATGATTTTGAATGGAAAAACAATTCTAAGAACAATGGTTCACACACTTTTTTGAGTTTAGAAGGAAAAAATGAAGTTATCCATGGTTGCTTATCATTTAAGAAACATAATCAAAATGGATCAAAATTTGAAAACAAGGGAATGTGCAAGATGGATCTAGAATGTTCATTTGGGGTCTATATATTCATGAAATGTGCATTGATCAAGGGTTGGCCTCATTTGCACCAAGAATTTCACAAAATCTCTCATACTTTTCCATAAAAGTTTCATTACAATTCTCTCAAAACCTTCAACAACTTTCATCATAATCAATTCAATTTCACTCCATCATCATCATAGATCATAATTGAAGCAGAGTTTTGGTGTGAATCATTCATATTCGAGTGCTTTTCTCAAGATCATCAAAATCACAAGTTCAAGTGGATTGCATGATTCAAGCAAGGAACCTTCAAGTTTGTGCATACAGAATCAAGTTCCTCAAGGATTGATCAAGATCCAGTACTTAGAAGCTTCAGATCCACATCTTCCATAGCTGTTTCTCAAGATTTCTTACAAGGTAAGTTTTCAATCAAACTGCTTGATCCAGTTAGTTAGGCATGATTTTGTTAGTGTAGAATTGATCTAGGTGGTTAGGAGATTAGGTTAGATGAATTTGGAGAGTTTTGGTGATGGTTAGTGACAGGTGTAAGGAACTGTTTGTGTTCGAATCTCTTGGATGAAGGTGTTATAATTGCAACTTGATAGCATGTGTTAATCTCCATTAGGTGTAGTTTAATTTAGGCTAAGTCTGAGGAAGAATGGTGAAGGTCTATACCAGTGCATTTCAATGGAGGCAGGATGTTGACTCAATCGAATTTGTTGATGTGGTGAATTTCAAAGTGAATTGATGCCCTAAGCTTGTAGAGGGAGAGATTTGGAACAGATGTCATGTTTACAGCATGGGGATTGGTTGCGTGTATGATGAGAACGAAGAGGTGGAAGGTAGGTCGTGCATGGCTGCCATGGAGAAGATAAAACCCTAGGTTGCAGGTCGTTTGGAGAAGACGTAATCAGGTCCATTCATTGCGCCTTGGACCTTTGACTTAGGGTAGGATCTAATGGCTGATATTCAATCTGAATTGGAGGGAGATTACCCTGGCCCTAAACGCACCGTTTCATTAATTGAAACGGGCGGGCCTAAGTTGGATTGTTATTCCCACCCCCGTGTGAGCCCAAAACCATTTTTCTCATGTGATTCTGTTGCTTTTCATACCCCCAGCGCGTTGTTACAACTTTGAAGGGATTCTGGGCTTAACCAAAATGCTAAGCGCGCCCCCTATTGTGGCCCATTCTGGATTTATAACTGAGCGAGTTTCTCTTCATACCCCCTCCCTCATTTTAATTCACTTTTATTTTCTTAATTTCATTTTAATATTTTGCCATCTTTAAAAATTCATAAATAATTCATAAAAAATGCTTTTTAATTCATTCTTTTTACCATGTTTTCATTAAAATGCCTAGAATATTATAGGAAAATAAATTTTCATTTTTAGTTTTATTTCATATTTTTTACATATTTTTAAATAAATGTCATAATAAATAGTTACATTTCATGCATTATTTTTATAATTTTTGTTCTCTCACATGCTTTAATATTTTTTGATCATTCATTTCATATTGTTTAGATAAGATGTTAAGCTTGTAGAAATATTTTAGTTCCCATTTTTAGAGGTTAATTTTAGGTGATTAATAAATGCTTGAATATCATGATCAAAACTAGGGTTTTAGGTGACAACTTAGGAGTTTGATTTCATTTCCCTTAGGACTTAGGGTTTGAATAAATTAGTTATGGGACTATAGGGGCTATGGGTAGCTATTAGATCCCTTAGAAAAAGTCAGGATTCCCCTACTGCTATTATTACTGTCTGTATATCTGCTGTCTGGTGTGGTGTGCCCTCTGGGGATTGTTGATTGTTTGTTTGGGTATTGGGTTTGTCTGGGGCCCTGGGGAAGCTGAAGATTTGTGGAGATGAAGCTATTGGAGATTCAAAGACTGAAGATCAACTGTCAGAGTTGAGGATGAGTTTCTTGCTAGCAGTTGCTGAAGAGATTAAGGTTTAGGAGCTAGGCAGAGCTCTAGATTAGAATGATTGTTTCTCAAACATGGATTGCCTGGTCTGCATCCATTCTTCTCTGTGATTCAGAGTCTCTCTAAGACACTCACCCCCTTCCTTTGGAAGGCTTGGTGATAGTGTCTGTGAGATAGAACTCTTGAGAGAAAATGTCTCTTTGTGTTAGAAGCAGTCTGTTCACCACCTTTGGTAGTCAGCTGATTGCTTAACACTCAATTCACTCTTGTGACTAATCCCTTATCCTGGAGGTTTGAGCTTGAAGAAAAGCCATTGCAGATGGAAGACTGATGATCAAAACCCTTGCCTGAAGGTCATGAAGATGGAGATTGATGCTTGCGGAAGCCTGTAGTTGATTGGAGATTGCTTGAAGCCAGTTGTTGATTCAGAGCTGCTGATGCTGCTTCTTTTGCTGTTGTATTTCATTGCTGATGTATTGATTGGTTTTCTGGACTGTATTGTTTGCTGTTTACCCTGCTGGGTTGAAAGTGAAGCCTGTTCACTTTCGCCTATTGTTTTCTAGGTTCGAGGTTGAGTGGGACTCCCTTGCCTCGCTTGTATTGTTGCATCCATGCATTTTACTGCTTTACTGTATATATCTGTTATTGTTTATGTTTCTGCCTATCCCGTAGGATCTCTGTTTCTCTCTGTGCAAGAGAGGAGCATGATAGACACTAGGTCTTAACCCATGCATGATAACATTAGGTTAGTTTGTTTCCCTTCGCAACCGTAGGTTAGAGTTCTGTCTCTTTCTTTCTCAAAACAAACAGAAAAACACATAAAGATTTCAAACACAATAAAAGACACTTCTTCCGTAAAAGAATGTGAACTCATCAAGACGTCATTTTTTTCCTCTTGGACTGTTAATCAGAAAAACCTTTTTCAGAAGGGATAAAATCAACCAAGACAGACTTGTGTCGTACGAGGCCCGAACTACGTTTGCTCTGATCTTTCATGCTGTATGAAAGTACGTAGGCATAGGATGCGATATCCTAGCGAGCAACCTTCCCCTCCTTTCCCGTAGGTAGGCGAACTACGTTGACTCTGATTTCTCGTTCCAGACGGGAATACGTAGGCATAAAGTGCGATACTTTGCCGAGTCATTTTTATTTTCATTTTATTTTCTTTTTAACCCTTGACCTATAGTTTAGATAGAATAACAATCCATACCCGAAAACAAGCGTGGATCCCGTCGAGTACGACGGACGTGAGGGGTGCTAATACCTTCCCCTTGCGTAACCGACTCCCGAATCCAGGTTTTGGTTGCGATGACCATACCTTTCCCGTGTTGTGCGAGGTTTACTCTGAGCGTTTCCTTTCCCTCCCGTGGGATAAATAACGCACGGTGGCGACTCTTCTGTTCAGCCGGCGCCGATTTTCGCAGTAGCGACAGCTGGCGACTCTGCTGGGGATCCAACGTCCCCTGGCTGCTAAGGACTGCGATGGTTCTTATGCATTTGGGATCCAACGTCCCTTGAGAGAGTCAATCCTAACGCTTGTTTTCCCGTCGAGGATTTTGTATGGAGTTATTGTATATTTCTAACCCTGTGTTTTTCAGCTTTATATATATTGTTTATTATTGCTGTGTTGGGGTGTGACGGGTGTTCTGATATTGAGAGATAAGCCGGACCTGGGCTTGAGTGCACCTAGAATTAGAGTAGAAATTAGTGGGCGCCCGCTTGCTTTGCTTGCTTTGGTGTCCCATGAAATCTACACTCAGACGAGGTTCCTCTGGTTGGCCTCCTGCCCCTTCCTTTGGTTGGCGTGGGTTGCTGGTTAGTTGGATTGTCGACTCTGAGGACCGATCATTTGGAAATTGGCTGAGTGAGGCCTCTTCAGGAATTGATGATGCCACTCCTTCTGGGAATCGTATCATCAACCCTGAAAGTCTGTGACGCCGACGACCGCATAGGATGCCGTACCTTGTGCCAGTTATAGGGCCACCCACCTGTGAGGGGATTCAGGGTTATGCAGGTAACTAGACCTCCAGACTACCGGTTATTTCTTGATCAGAGATCCTGGTTATTTATGGAGAGTTAGGAGGTCTGTCAGAGACCATTTGGAGATGTGTTCTGAGGTCTGTCAAAGACCAGTTGGAGAGTCATGAGGTCTGTCAGAGACCAATTATGGAGGTGATTTGAGGTCTATCAGAGACCAGTGAGTTATGGTTTGAGGTCTGTCAGAGACCAGTGTTGGAGTTTTATTTTAGGTCTATCTGAGACCAGGGTTTGATGACTTCTGGATGGTCTATCTGAGACCTTTCTTGATTGGGTTTAGGCTATTCAGCTGCAGCTTTGGTCCCTGTTGAATGTTACTTGCAGTGCATCCTTGCATATCCATTATCATTTGCATTTCACTAACGTATGTCTGTGCTGCAGGTGCATTTGCATTTCCCTAGTTCTAGTGCCCAGACTTCTGAGTGTTTGATCATGACTAGCTTAAGGAGAACGGTGGCCTACAAGTTGCCTACGCCTGATATTGTTCCTTTACTGGGGTTGATCTCTCTTGCTGATGAGGGTGTTCGTAGGAGTTTCCGGATGAGCTATGGTAGATTATTGAGATTGGTGTGCAAACCTACAGAGGTAGAGTTAGATGGGCTGTATGCTTTGATGCAATTCTATGACCCTGCTTTGAGGTGCTTCACGTTCTCTGGCTTCATTATGGGACCAACCTTGGAGGAATACGCTGAGTATGTTGAGCTGCCTGTGCAGAACCAGGTTCCATTCATTCATTATGAGGCCAAACCCAAGCCGGAGGAATTGGCAAAAGCCTTGCATGTTGATGCTTCTGAACTTGTGACTACTGTTTCCCGTGGAGTTCCAGGCTTCTCATTTCAGTTCTTAGTTGGTAAAGCCCAAGAGTACGCCAAGAATGGGTGCTGGGTTGCTTTCAACGCTGTGTTGGCCTTGTGCATTTATGGCATAGTACTGTTCCCCAATATACCGGATTTCGTGGACTTCGATGCTTTCTACTTGTTTGCTGCTGGTAATCCTGTACCTACCTTACTCGGAGATCTCTACCATTCACTGCATTACAAGAATGAGAAGGGAAGAGGGAAGAATGTTCATCTGTGTGTACCCTTATTGAGTATGTGGTTTGAGAGTCACCTTCCTAAGAGAAGATCTGCTGCAGAGACTACAGTTCCAGTTGGTTGGCCGGAGCGTTTGATGAGGTTATTGTCGGAAGATATGGAGTGGTTTGATAGGGACCTGTTGGGATCGGAGCTCATCTTCAGCTGTGCTGGGTACCCTAATGTGCCATTGATAGGAAGGAAAGGGTGTATCAACTACAACCCTTCTCTATTCATTCGCCAGTTCGGATATGCGCTGAAGAATCCACCTCAAGAGGAAGAAGTACAGGAATCTCTGTACTTCACCGGTGACGTGAAGGGGGAGTTATTAGCCAAGTTGCGACATGCCTGGACGCGTATTAACCGCAAAGGGAAGCCGTTGTTAGGAAAGAATGACTGTCAGGCCTATGCACCTTATAGAGCTTGGATTCAGGAGAGGGCTAGTCAGTTGAAGATGCCGTTTCCAGATGCACCAACTCTTGATCCTATTCCGGTAGAAGAGCCGACTACTGTTTCTAGAGAAGCATATGAACAGGTTGTGAGAGAGAAAGAAGCCTTGACAAAGATTAACGAAGGGTTAGAGCAAGAGTTAGCCCAGGCGCGCAGCGAGAAAAACAAGGCCGTATATGCTTTCCAGCAACAGATTGAGCTAGTAAACAGGTTAGGAGCTGAGTTGACCGAGGAAAAGAAGAAGCGCGAACGTCTGGGGCAAGAGTTCAGAAGCTCCCATGACATGCTGGAAGCCAAAAAGAAGGCGCTCGACGCAGCACACCGAGAGATATCTTCTTGCAATAAGACTTGGAATGCCACACTCACCAATAACAAGAAGAGGGAAGATAAGCTGAAGCAGCAAATTTCCGACCTCGAAGAGAAGTTGAAGGCTAGCATCAAGAAGTGTGAGGAAGAAGTGATGAACCGGTATAGTGTCCAGCATGCACTGAACAAGGCAATCAAATCTAGAGATGAAGCAGTGTCCCAGAAGCGAAAGTTAGAAGATTGCTTCGGAGAAGCAACATGGGAAGAAACTGCTGAAGACGTACGCCGTATCCTTAAGAAGAGAAACCAGCTTGTTGAAGGGCTGCTTGATCGACCAAGCCATCCGGAGACCAAGAAGTTGATAGAGGAGTACCAGACTTTTGGGAGGATCTGATCATTCCATTATTTGTATGCTTTATTTGCATAGTGCTGACCATCACCAGGATTGTTGGTTGAGGTCATGCCATCTTTGTACTCTCAGAGATATTGTACCCTGGGATTATTGATTCTCTCTGCAATATACGAGGCTTTCTATGATTCAACTCCGATATTCCTATTGTCAACACTGTCACTGCACCGGCACCTTCGCACTAGAACTGGGGGAATGAACTTCCCTAATGCACAGACACATTGCATTGCATTCATATTCATATTGCATAACAGGTAATCTATGAATGGTGTCTTATCTCTTGCTCTGTATCAGGTACTTAACAGGATTCCAGATCAACATCCGCACCGCTATTCTACACGATCCAACTGTCGGAAAGTCATGGACCAGATTCAGAACGAGATGCAGGATGTACGCGAGAAGCTCGCCCTCTTCATGCAGACCATGGAGGCTATAGCAAAAGGGCAAGAGAGCTTGCAGGCCATGGTCCAGCCTCTGTTGGCTCGCAACGCTGGTCATGGTAACGAAGATCATCAGTCTGTCCGGGTTGATACTGCTCATGGAGATGGCACTCCAACGCCAGTGGCTCCGCCTGTCGTCAATGTGAATGCTGCTAACGTCAACAACGCTACCACTGCTGTGAATGGTAACGTCGGAGTTGGAAATGAAACTGCTGTCCACAACGCTGGGCTGGGTGATGTCAATGTGGGAGATAATCTCGGAGGCAATGGCTTTGTCAACGCTGGGTTCGGATTCAACGATCAGGGATTCGACAACACTGGCAAGTATGGCTTTAATGCTCAAGGCTTTGGGCAAGATGGTTATGGTATGGTCAATCAGGGCTACGGAGGCTTTGGAAACGGAAACGGTGCTGGATTTATGGCTGGTGGTCCTGCTGGAGGTGTTCAAGGGTATGGCAATAGAGGCCGAGTTCCGGGAATGAATCAGGTCAGAGCTGGACGTAATAATGCGTATGATGGATATGGGGCTGGAAACGGTATGTGGCAAGAGGATCAGCAGGAGGACGCCTTCTCTGGAGGGGGCTTTGAAGGGCCGATGGATGATTCTCAAAAGATTAGAATGCTGGAAGAGCAAATGAAGGGAGTCCTAAACCAGAGTGCTGTGGGTCTGGACATGGCAACAATGGGCTTGGTACCTGGGCTGAGGGTGCCAATCAAGTTCAAAGCGCCTGCGTTCGATAAGTACAAAGGAGATACATGTCCGAAGGTTCATGTACGAGCTTATTACAGAAAGATGTCAGCATACTCCACTGACGAAAGAATGCTCATGCATTTCTTTCAGGATAGTCTATCGGGTCCTTCCTTAGAGTGGTACATGGGGTTGGAGCCCACTGATATCAAGACTTGGAAGCAATTAGCAGAGGCGTTCGTAGCCCATTACAAATATAACAGCGACCTGGCGCCCAATCGGGTCCAGTTGGCCGGGCTTTCGCAGAAGAAGGGGGAGAGTTTTAAAGAATACGCGCAAAGGTGGCGCGATATGGCTGCCAGGGTCCGTCCTCCTGTGGAAGATAAAGAAATGAACGATATGTTTGTTGGCACATTCACCGGGCTGTTTCATGATATGCTGTTTCATACGTCTCTGGCTAGTTTTTCAGATTTGATTTTGATGGGTGAAAAGATTGAGCGGAACATTAAGCAAGGAAAGTTCCAAGTTGACGAGTCAGCTGCATCTGGCAGTAATAGGAAAGCTTATGGTGGGCGCCGTCAGGGCGAAGCTAGTGCTGTATTTGGAGGCCGAGGCCGAGGCCGAGGCAGGGGAAGAAATCAATATCGTCAACAGCAGCAAGTGTCGAGTGTGACTATTCCTTATCAGCAGCAGCCAATTCAGCAACAACAACAGGTTCAGCAGCAACCAATGCCACAGCAGCAGCAGCCTCAGCAGGGGGCACAGCAAGCTCAGAGAAAATTCCAGGGTGGTAAGCCGAGAAGGGTGTTCGAGAAGCCTCCCTCTAACTATGCTGATTTATTGCAGACCTTGTTGGGATTGAATCTGGTGGAGAAAAGAACCTTGGCACCGATAACGGGAACTCCCCCGTTCGGCTATGATGCAAATAGGCACTGCGAGTTTCATTCTGGGGCCCCGGGCCATGATATAGAAGGTTGTCATGCTTTTAAGCACGTTGTGCAGGATCTCTTGGACAACAAGTCTATCAACTTCGGAACGACCGGTGCGAATATAGTCCAGAAACCCATGCCTAATCATGGGGCGAATGCCGTGCTGACTGAGGAAGGTCTGAATCTGATTATGAATGTTGAGGATTTAAAGACGCCGCTGAGCGAAATAAAAAGCCGACTGTTGCAAGGAGGTGTTTACCCGGGTTGTAATGAGTACTGTTTAGATTGTTGGGCCCTGTCTGGGGGGTGTGAGGATCTGAAGAAGGGCATTCAGGCCTTGATTGATGATGGTGTATTGCAGTTTGATAGAACAGCAACTGATGAGCCGGCAGGGGCAGTAGTGGATAATCGGAGTGATGTTGCCACAGTGACAATTCCTAGGAAGACGATCACTATTTCAGCACCAGCTCAGCGACCACCGATTACTATAACTAAAGCCGGGCCAATCCCGTATGAGAGCACGAAAGCGGTCCCATGGTCATATGGGCTAGAGGTGTATTGTGACGGGATTAAAATCGATGTTAACAAGCAGTCAGCGGAGATTGTGGATAATGTTGTGGGCTCAGGAGGCATGACGAGGAGCGGCAGGATCTTTATATCTCCTGAAGTAGAAGCCGAAAGGATAGCGAAAGGAAAAGGGAAGGCGGTGGAAAATGTTCCGGTTCAAGCAAGTGAAAAAGAAGCAGCATCTAAGGATGTCGAAGAATTCATGCGCTTAATTCGGAAAAGTGATTATAAAATTGTGGAGCATCTGCAGCAAACGCCATCCAAAATATCTATTCTGTCATTGCTGTTGTGTTCAGAGGCTCACCGAAATGCTTTGCTGAAAGTCCTGGACACTTCTTTTGTACCACAGGATGTCTCCGTGAACCAGCTAGAAGGAGTATTGGCACATGTAAATGCGGGCCACAGTCTGGGCTTTACTGATTTCGACTTGACTCCGAAAGGAAGGGACCATAATATGGCATTACATGTATCTGTTGAGTGCAGAGGGTCGACAATGTCGCACGTATTGGTTGACACCGGGTCGTCTTTGAATGTGCTGCCTAAGAAGGCTATGATGAAGCTGGATGTTCGAGGGATTTTGTGTACACCAAGTGATTTGGTAGTCAGAGCGTTTGACGGCACGCGGAGAACAGTCTTCGGATCGATCACCTTGCCTCTGCAAGTGGGGCCGGAAGTGTTTGCAACGGAGTTTTATATCATGGATATACAGCCTGCGTACAGCTGCTTGCTGGGAAGACCTTGGATTCATGGGGCGGGGGCTGTCACGTCAACCCTGCATCAGAAGTTAAAGTATATGGTCGGAGACAGTGTAGTCACCGTGTGCGGAGAAGAAGACATCCTGGTCAGCCATCTTTCTTCGTTCAAATATGTGGAAGTCGACGGGGAGATCCACGAGACGCCATGCCAGGCGTTCGAAGGTTTGCGCATAAAGGACAAGAGTCCCGGGCCAAGCAAAGTGCCAGAGATAGCTGTCTCATCGTACAAAGAAGCTCGAGCTCTAGTGGAAGCCGGAGAAGCCAAAGGCTGGGGCAAAGTATTGGACATTCCGGTGAAAATGGACCGGTTCGGACTGGGGTACCGACCATCGTCATCAACTCCTTCTGTGGGGGCCCCTCATTTCAGAAAGTCAATCACCATCTCTGCCAGTGGAGTATGCCATGAATCTGTCAATGCTGCTTCAGAATCCGACGAAGGGGACAGCGACTGTGATATGGATGCCTGGATTCAGCCAAGCACGCCAGGACAAGGACTGTGCAACTGGTCCATTCAGGAGCTTGTTCCTGTGACTTTTAAACAGTAATGCTTTGCTTTATTAATTGTTGAACAATCTGATGTCTTGCCCGGGGCATCAGGATTTGCTTAGGGCTGTGTTGTTATAAACATTGCTTCGTTAATCATTAAATAAATGGCGTTTTTTTCATGTGCAAATACTGTAATCCCTGTCTTTCTTGTTTTATATTTTTCAATAAAATGGCAACGTGGTTATCCGCTTTATACGCATTTTGAAGCACTTAACCCTTTCTTTTGCAGGATAACATTTTCAGATGACATCCTTGAACCACCTATGACTCGTCCCGACTTCGAGCACCCGGTATTCCAGACCGAAGAAGAGGTTGTCGAAGATAGCGACGTTCCTGAAGAACTGTCTTGGTTGGTGAAGCAAGAGGAAAGAGCCATTCTGCCTCACGACGAGGTTATCGAAATTATCAATTTGGGGTCGGAAGGGGTTGAGAAAAATATTCGTATCGGAGCCGCACTGCAGAGTGATATCAAGCGAAAACTGGTTGAAATGCTCCGAGAGTATAATGATGTATTCGCTTGGTCGTATCAAGATATGCCAGGGCTCGATACAGATATGGTTGTGCATCGTCTGCCACTGAAAGAAGACTGCCCGCCTGTCAAACAAAAACTTCGCAGAACTCGCCCAGATATGGCAATGAAGATCAAAGAGGAGGTTCAGAAACAGTGGGACGCTGGTTTCCTGGCTGTGACGAAGTATCCCTCATGGGTTGCTAACATCGTACCAGTGCCAAAGAAAGATGGCAAGGTTCGAATGTGCGTGGATTATAGAGATTTGAATAAAGCTAGCCCAAAAGACGATTTTCCACTTCCTCACATTGACGTGTTAGTGGACAATACTGCTCAATACTCTGTATTCTCCTTCATGGATGGCTTTTCAGGCTATAATCAGATTAAAATGGCGCCAGAGGATATGGAGAAGACTACTTTCATAACGCCTTGGGGAACATTTTGCTATAAAGTGATGCCCTTTGGTTTGAAAAATGCTGGGGCAACATATCAGCGTGCGATGACAACTCTCTTTCATGACATGATGCATAAAGAGATTGAAGTTTATGTTGATGATATGATTGCCAAATCCCAGACGGAGGGAGAGCATCTGGTGAATCTGTTGAAGTTGTTTAAAAGGCTTAGGAAGTTCAGGCTGAGGCTGAACCCTAACAAATGCACCTTCGGGGTGAGATCGGGTAAGCTCCTGGGGTTCATAGTAAGCGAAAGAGGAATAGAGGTCGATCCTGCTAAAATAAAAGCGATTCAAGAAATGCCGACGCCTAAAACAGAGAAAGAGGTGCGCGGGTTTTTGGGGAGATTGAACTACATTGCCCGGTTCATATCTCACCTAACGGCCACGTGTGAACCATTATTCAAGCTGTTAAAGAAAGATCAAGCTATAACGTGGAACGATAATTGTCAAAAGGCGTTCGACAAAATAAAGAAGTATCTGCAGGAGCCTCCTATTTTGATACCCCCAGTGGCAGGGAGACCCTTGATAATGTATTTGACGGTTCTTGAGGGAAGCATGGGTTGTGTTCTCGGTCAACACGACGAGACGGGGAGAAAAGAGCATGCAATCTACTATCTGAGTAAGAAATTTACAGACTGTGAATCTCGATACTCAATGCTGGAGAAAACTTGTTGCGCGCTAGCCTGGGCCGCCAAGCGTTTGAGGCAGTACATGCTGAATCATACAACCATGCTCATCTCGAAGATGGATCCGATCAAATATATATTTGAAAAGCAGGCGTTGTCAGGTAGAATTGCCAGGTGGCAGATGATCTTGACTGAATACGATATTCAATACGTCTCGCAAAAGGCAATAAAGGGGAGTGTGTTGTCTGAATATCTGGCGGAGCAGCCTATTGAAGAGTATCAATCGATGAGATTTGACTTTCCTGACGAGGATATCATGTATCTCAAGATGAAGGATTGTGAAGAGCCGTTACCAGACGAAGGACCAGAGCCGGGGTCCAAATGGCAGATGATATTTGACGGAGCTGTGAATGCTTACGGTAGCGGAATAGGGGCAATTATCACTACGCCACACGGGTCGCACATCCCGTTTACTGCCCGATTGACCTTTGCTGTTACCAACAATGAGGCCGAATACGAAGCTTGTATAATGGGGCTTGAAGAAGCCATTGATTTGCGAATCAAGCATTTAGACGTATACGGAGACTCAGCTCTGGTAGTGAATCAGATCAAAGGGGAATGGGAGACACGGCAGCCCAATTTGATACATTACATGAATTATGCAAGGAGATTGTTGCCTTTCTTCGACAAAGTTGAATTGCATCACGTGCCACGGGCAGAAAATCAAATGGCTGACGCCCTTGCCACCTTGTCTTCCATGTACAAGGTCAATTTCTGGAACGAAGCTCCCCAAATCACTATCTCTCGGTTGGACAGGCCAGCTTATGTATTTGCTATTGATGAAGCGTCTGATGGCAAACCGTGGTATTTTGATATCCTTAATTTCCTGAAGAATAAAGAGTATCCGGCTGGGGCATCCAGTCAAGATCAGAAGACTCTCAGGAGATTAGCGGGTAATTTCTATTTGAACCCGGATGGCGTCTTATACAGAAGAAACCACGACTTGGTGTTGTTGCGTTGTGTAGACGAGAAAGAGGCAAAGCTTCTCATGGAGGAAATTCACGAAGGTGCATTCGGTACGCATGCTGGTGGGCATGCTATGACGAGAAAACTGCTGCGGGCAGGTTATTTTTGGCTGACGATGGAAACTGATTGTTTCAAATTTGCAAGAAAGTGCCACAAGTGCCAAATTTATGCTGACAAAATACATGTGCCTCCGAGTCCTCTGAATGTGATGTCATCTCCATGGCCATTCTCGATGTGGGGAATCGATATGATCGGAAAGATTGAGCCGACGGCTTCTAACGGGCATCGGTTCATCCTCGTAGCAATCGATTATTTCACCAAGTGGGTGGAAGCGGCGTCTTACGCAAATGTAACGAAGCAAGTGGTGGCTAGATTCATCAAAAGAGATATCATTTGCCGATACGGAATTCCTGAGCGGATAATCACGGATAATGGTTCTAATCTGAACAACAAAATGATGAAGGAGCTCTGTCAGAATTTCAAGATCGAACATCACAACTCCTCCCCTTACCGACCCAAGATGAATGGCGCTGTCGAAGCGGCCAATAAGAATATCAAGAAGATCGTCCAGAAAATGGTGGTGACGTATAAGGATTGGCACGAGATGCTACCTTTCGCTTTGCACGGGTATCGTACGACGGTACGCACATCAACCGGGGCAACTCCGTTCTCGTTGGTATACGGAATGGAAGCGGTATTACCATTGGAAGTTGAGATCCCTTCTCTGAGGGTATTGCGAGACGTTCAGCTGGACGAGGCAGAATGGGTAACGAATAGATTGAACCAACTGAGTTTGATGGATGAGAAGAGGCTAGCTTCTCTGGCATACGGTCGTTTGTACCAAAGACGAATGAAGAAAGCGTACGACAAGAAGATACTTCCGCGAAGCTTTCAGACGGGCGACCTTGTGCTGAAAAGGATTCTCCCGCCGCAAGCAGATCACAGGGGCAAGTGGACCCCCAATTACGAAGGGCCATACGTTGTCAGTAAGGTCTTTTCAGGAGGAGCTTTATTGTTGTCCACCATGGACGGGGAAGACTTTGCATCACCTGTGAATTCGGACGCAGTTAAAAAATACTTTGCTTAAAATAGACCCGCTGGACAGAAAAAAGAGAGTCCAGGCAAAAATGGGGCATCCTGGCGAACCAAAAACAGAATGAAAGGTTCGGGCAAAAGTTAGGGATAAAATTGAAAAAAATGTACACCCGCGAAGTTGAAAACCTACACTGGGCGGCTTCGGCAAAAAGGGGTATCCCGGTGAGCTGAAAACCCGTAAAGGGCGGTTCACGCAAAAGTTAGGGATTTGAAAAGCAAATGACTGCGGTCCGAATTCGAATTCAATGAGCATCAGTGCGGGAGAATATGTTTGAGGAGTCAGTTATCGAATACAACCTCTTCAGAAGTCGGATACCGGGAAAGTATAAGAGTCGGACGAATCATGGGAGGATCAGTTCGTGGTGTTCATCTCCATCCAGTTGCCGACATGTGTACAAAATTTAATTTGTCAATATTTATGCTTCTTGTGAATACTTGCATACTTGTATATTTGCTTTGCGTAGCTTCCTCTTTTCAGGAGTTACATCCCGTGTACAAAAACTCCGCCCATTCAGGGGCCCAATCAATGAAAATGTGTTATTCAGTACTTGATGCCTGTTCTTTACTGTTTTGCGCATGATAAAACGCCTAAGTTTATCGGAACTAGCATGAGTCTAACATCACTGGCCCTTGCCAACAATTGTTAAAGCTTTGAATTGACTGAGTGTAACGTCACAAACCTGGATCGATTTGGATTGCATAGGCTTGTCGTGCTTTGTTTGTGTTGTTGCAGGTTTCATAACCGTACGAGGAAGATGATCAAAAGATTGCAATAGTGAAAAGCTTGATCCCCACGCAGGTCATGCATGTTTTTCCTGAAGAAGGATAGAATTCCCCAGCTAGCCATAGCTTATCCAAAGGACGTGCTCCAGAGAAGTTACTCGTCTTCAGCAGAGTTTGGCGATTCCGAGATCGTCAGGCTGTATTCAGACAGGTTCATTTCCCCCCGCAGGGTCATGCACTCTCCCCCAGTGGAGTCAGTTAATTTTCCCCAAGAGAATCCAGTCATCCCCAGCGGAGTTCTCTTTTCAGTAAATGTTCTTTCCTTCCAGTGGAATTCGAAGGTCAAGGCTCTCCAACGCAGAGTCGATGGTGGGTCCTGTCATTTATTTTGGCAGGAATACTGGTGATATCGATTCACGTTCCAGCAGAAAGATCAATCATATCAGGCGCATCTGTTATTCCCCAGCAGAGTTATATTCCCCAGCAGGGGGTTATTTCAACAAGACGTGTGGTTTGAGTTCCCAAATTCCCAGCAGGGTCGACTTCATCCTACCAGCACTTATTTTGGCTGGAATAATTTTGTAGCATCAGGCTATCCCCGGCGAGTCTGCGTTATCCTTCCAGCATTTATTTTGCTGAAGCAGTTTCTGTACTCTAGTAGTTCAGGTGGAGAGAGCTCTTGCTCAAATAAATTACCAAACAGTCAAGATCTCGGCAGGAGATATTCAATGATAATGTCAGTTTCGGCGGTATTCCCCACAGAGTTATCGTGATAGAATTCTCTTTGTCTCCAGCAGAGTCATTTATGCAAATGTATCTTATTTTCCCCAACCAGAGTGGCCAGGATAAGTGTCTTCTTATCCCCAAGCAGAGTTCGTTTGTCATCAACGAGTCGCATGAATCAGAATTTCGAAGCAGGTGTCCGATAGTTGGTTTTCGGACATCCCCAGTAAAGTTCATCTCGAAGTCGCTGTCACGTCAGTGCTGAGCAGTTTGTGGGAAAGGATCATTGAAGAATTAAGTCCTGACGTGGACAATTTACTCCTAGAATGACGGGGTTTCTTCAGAAGTGGGCGTCCTAACGTGGACAGGTTTGTGTTACCAGATTGGTAAGGTGTGTTAATCCTGACGTGGATAGATTCGGTCTTTTGAAATTTGGAGAAAGGGAGGTTATGACGTTGACAAAAGATTGGTTACTCTTCGTGTTGGTGTCCTGACGTGGATCATGTGTTTGCAGCAGATATCTTTATTCGTAATGGTGAAATGTGCGTCCTGACGTGGACAAGTTTGTAGTTCTTTGTGATGACAAGATACAAGAATCCTGACGTGGACAAATTTATCCTTCTTCGTGTTGTTGACAAGGGTAAGTCCTGACGCGGTTATTTCCCCAGCAAGTAGAAGACGTGTGAGTCCTTACGTGGACAAGTTATTCCCCCAGTGAGTCGAAGGTGTGAGTCCTTACGTGGACAAGTCTTATTTCCTCAGTGAGTCGAAGACGCCTGAGTCATAACGTGGACGAATCAAGACGAGATCAGTGTCCTAACGCGGACAGATCAAAGAGATCGTTATTCCTAACGTGGACGATGTAGTCCTTACGCGGACGTATCAGAAGAGGTTTCCTTATGTGGAAATGACGGTATTCCTGACGTGGAAAAAAGAGAGTCCTTACGTGGACAGGTTAAGATGGCATTCCTTACGTGGAAAAATGAGTCCTGACGCGGACAAATCAGAAAGAAGTTGGTATTCCTTACGTGGAAAGATCAGAGTCCTTATGTGGGCATATCAAGAGCATTCCTTATGTGGAAGAAAAATGGTTTCCTTACATGGAAAGACGAGCTTATTCCTTACGTGGAAAGATTAAGTCCTCACGCGGACATATCAAGATTGATTCCTTACGTGGAAGAAGAAGGAAATTAGTCCTAACGTGGACAGATGCAAGAAAAGTTGAGTCCTGACGTGGACAAGTTCAGAAATAGTTGTGTTCCTTACGTGGAAAGATCGGAGTCCTGACGCGGACATGTCAAGTGGTATTGGAGTCCTTACGTGGATAGATTGATGTAGTTTTCCTAACGCGGAAAGAAGATTGTTTCCTGACGTGGAAAGATGAAAGGGTTAGTCCTGACGTGGACAGACGCAGAAAAGATGATTCCTAATGTGGACAGGTGTTACTCCTAACGTGGAAGAGTTTTATTCCTAACGTGGACGATGCGGTTTATGGAAATGCAGACGAATTATCCCCAGCGGAGTTGCCGAGATTTTTCTGGGATAACAGCAAGTGGAGTCCTAACGTGGACAAGTTTCAGTTGAGATTTCTTCGTATCGACGACAGACAGAGTCCTAACGTGGACAAGCAAGCAATCTGTTATGACAGAATCCTCTTCAGAACGATGAAGACAATCCCCAGCACGGTCGTGCGAGATCAGTGGGTTATTGTAACAGTCAGATTCAGCTGACGAATGTCATTCCTCAAGCAGGAGCGTAGTTTATTTCTGCGGTTGGCAAATTTCTGGTTTCACTAGTATTCAACCGTCTCGTACCGCGAATGTCTGAAGGCTCCGGGCCATTCACCCAATCGGGTCCAAGTCGCTTGAATAGGGGCAGCTGTTGCACCCTAAAATTTGCTCAACCTTATTCCTTGGATTCATGTTTCATTATCATTAGCATTTGCATATAGAGTCATGTACATAGACTAACCATCTGCATAGCATAAGCATAGCAAGTCATTCAACAGGGGACCAATCATTATTTTCATCTCTAGAGGCCTATCAAGAGGTTATTATCCCAATTCAATCTCATTCAGGTCATCAGGAAAGAATTTGAAAGCAAAGAGTTCAGCAGATCAAGCCTTGAGTCCATCTCCTAGCTGAGGGTATCTGAGGATCAACAAGAGGGTTGTGAGCTGTGGAGTGAAGGTATGGAGAGCATCTAGACCTTATGAGAGACTTACAAAGTCATTTGGAGAAGAAAGCAAGTCATTGATGAAAGCACAAGAGCTATAGTGGAAGACAGTCAACTAGGGTTTCATCTGGGTCAACCCTAGGTCAACCCTAGGTCAATTGACTGACTTAGGAGGGCATTCAAGTCTATTGGAGAGATGTGGGGATCATCATTGAGCATATAAAGAAGGATATGGAGATATGACAAGGAGAATTCAAGAGAAATCAAGGAGAAGAGGAGTTACTAAATTAGGGTTTCTCTGTAAAATCCCCTAGTTTAGGTCAAATTTCCAAGCAAGATAAGTCAAAATGCTAGCTTCAAATGGCTTCTTGGCCAACATGAAACTTGTAGAGGATCTCAAGACCTTTAATTTGAGTGGTGGAAGACCTCAAGGAGATTTATAGAACTCAAGTTATGGTCCTTGCAAGTTACAGGTCATTTGGGGTGTCTGAACTTTTGTCTGTGAAAGTGACTTGACTTCCAAGCTAGTTTTGCCCCTCAAGGAGATTTCAAATGAATTCTTGGTCAACATAAGAATTGTTCCTCATTGTCTTAGCTTTCTAGAATGGTATGGTATGCCTTCATATGATGTGGAGAACTCAACTTATGGTCTTGACAAGCAAAGGGTATTTTGGGCATTTGTGAATTACAGGTCATTTTAACCTATACCCAAAACTCATACAAGGAGGCCTCAAATGGAAAAACTTACAACATCAAACTTGCTCCAAATGGGATTTTAAGTCTAGAAAGAAGGTCACAAGTTATTGGAGAGGCTCATAGCATGGAATTACACAATTGGTCAAAATATGAACTAAAAAGGCTTATAAAGTGAATAATTTCAAGTTGGAAAATGGTTTGGGAGATTTACAAGTCCAAATGGAGACTTCCAATATATGATTTTGAATGGAAAAACAATTCTAAGAACAATGGTTCACACACTTTTTTGAGTTTAGAAGGAAAAAATGAAGTTATCCATGGTTGCTTATCATTTAAGAAACATAATCAAAATGGATCAAAATTTGAAAACAAGGGAATGTGCAAGATGGATCTAGAATGTTCATTTGGGGTCTATATATTCATGAAATGTGCATTGATCAAGGGTTGGCCTCATTTGCACCAAGAATTTCACAAAATCTCTCATACTTTTCCATAAAAGTTTCATTACAATTCTCTCAAAACCTTCAACAACTTTCATCATAATCAATTCAATTTCACTCCATCATCATCATAGATCATAATTGAAGCAGAGTTTTGGTGTGAATCATTCATATTCGAGTGCTTTTCTCAAGATCATCAAAATCACAAGTTCAAGTGGATTGCATGATTCAAGCAAGGAACCTTCAAGTTTGTGCATACAGAATCAAGTTCCTCAAGGATTGATCAAGATCCAGTACTTAGAAGCTTCAGATCCACATCTTCCATAGCTGTTTCTCAAGATTTCTTACAAGGTAAGTTTTCAATCAAACTGCTTGATCCAGTTAGTTAGGCATGATTTTGTTAGTGTAGAATTGATCTAGGTGGTTAGGAGATTAGGTTAGATGAATTTGGAGAGTTTTGGTGATGGTTAGTGACAGGTGTAAGGAACTGTTTGTGTTCGAATCTCTTGGATGAAGGTGTTATAATTGCAACTTGATAGCATGTGTTAATCTCCATTAGGTGTAGTTTAATTTAGGCTAAGTCTGAGGAAGAATGGTGAAGGTCTATACCAGTGCATTTCAATGGAGGCAGGATGTTGACTCAATCGAATTTGTTGATGTGGTGAATTTCAAAGTGAATTGATGCCCTAAGCTTGTAGAGGGAGAGATTTGGAACAGATGTCATGTTTACAGCATGGGGATTGGTTGCGTGTATGATGAGAACGAAGAGGTGGAAGGTAGGTCGTGCATGGCTGCCATGGAGAAGATAAAACCCTAGGTTGCAGGTCGTTTGGAGAAGACGTAATCAGGTCCATTCATTGCGCCTTGGACCTTTGACTTAGGGTAGGATCTAATGGCTGATATTCAATCTGAATTGGAGGGAGATTACCCTGGCCCTAAACGCACCGTTTCATTAATTGAAACGGGCGGGCCTAAGTTGGATTGTTATTCCCACCCCCGTGTGAGCCCAAAACCATTTTTCTCATGTGATTCTGTTGCTTTTCATACCCCCAGCGCGTTGTTACAACTTTGAAGGGATTCTGGGCTTAACCAAAATGCTAAGCGCGCCCCCTATTGTGGCCCATTCTGGATTTATAACTGAGCGAGTTTCTCTTCATACCCCCTCCCTCATTTTAATTCACTTTTATTTTCTTAATTTCATTTTAATATTTTGCCATCTTTAAAAATTCATAAATAATTCATAAAAAATGCTTTTTAATTCATTCTTTTTACCATGTTTTCATTAAAATGCCTAGAATATTATAGGAAAATAAATTTTCATTTTTAGTTTTATTTCATATTTTTTACATATTTTTAAATAAATGTCATAATAAATAGTTACATTTCATGCATTATTTTTATAATTTTTGTTCTCTCACATGCTTTAATATTTTTTGATCATTCTTTTCATATTGTTTAGATAAGATGTTAAGCTTGTAGAAATATTTTAGTTCCCATTTTTAGAGGTTAATTTTAGGTGATTAATAAATGCTTGAATATCATGATCAAAACTAGGGTTTTAGGTGACAACTTAGGAGTTTGATTTCATTTCCCTTAGGACTTAGGGTTTGAATAAATTAGTTATGGGACTATAGGGGCTATGGGTAGCTATTAGATCCCTTAGAAAAAGTCAGGATTCCCCTACTGCTATTATTACTGTCTGTATATCTGCTGTCTGGTGTGGTGTGCCCTCTGGGGATTGTTGATTGTTTGTTTGGGTATTGGGTTTGTCTGGGGCCCTGGGGAAGCTGAAGATTTGTGGAGATGAAGCTATTGGAGATTCAAAGACTGAAGATCAACTGTCAGAGTTGAGGATGAGTTTCTTGCTAGCAGTTGCTGAAGAGATTAAGGTTTAGGAGCTAGGCAGAGCTCTAGATTAGAATGATTGTTTCTCAAACATGGATTGCCTGGTCTGCATCCATTCTTCTCTGTGATTCAGAGTCTCTCTAAGACACTCACCCCCTTCCTTTGGAAGGCTTGGTGATAGTGTCTGTGAGATAGAACTCTTGAGAGAAAATGTCTCTTTGTGTTAGAAGCAGTCTGTTCACCACCTTTGGTAGTCAGCTGATTGCTTAACACTCAATTCACTCTTGTGACTAATCCCTTATCCTGGAGGTTTGAGCTTGAAGAAAAGCCATTGCAGATGGAAGACTGATGATCAAAACCCTTGCCTGAAGGTCATGAAGATGGAGATTGATGCTTGCGGAAGCCTGTAGTTGATTGGAGATTGCTTGAAGCCAGTTGTTGATTCAGAGCTGCTGATGCTGCTTCTTTTGCTGTTGTATTTCATTGCTGATGTATTGATTGGTTTTCTGGACTGTATTGTTTGCTGTTTACCCTGCTGGGTTGAAAGTGAAGCCTGTTCACTTTCGCCTATTGTTTTCTAGGTTCGAGGTTGAGTGGGACTCCCTTGCCTCGCTTGTATTGTTGCATCCATGCATTTTACTGCTTTACTGTATATATCTGTTATTGTTTATGTTTCTGCCTATCCCGTAGGATCTCTGTTTCTCTCTGTGCAAGAGAGGAGCATGATAGACACTAGGTCTTAACCCATGCATGATAACATTAGGTTAGTTTGTTTCCCTTCGCAACCGTAGGTTAGAGTTCTGTCTCTTTCTTTCTCAAAACAAACAGAAAAACACATAAAGATTTCAAACACAATAAAAGACACTTCTTCCGTAAAAGAATGTGAACTCATCAAGACGTCATTTTTGTCCTCTTGGACTGTTAATCAGAAAAACCTTTTTCAGAAGGGATAAAATCAACCAAGACAGACTTGTGTCGTACGAGGCCCGAACTACGTTTGCTCTGATCTTTCATGCTGTATGAAAGTACGTAGGCATAGGATGCGATATCCTAGCGAGCAACCTTCCCCTCCTTTCCCGTAGGTAGGCGAACTACGTTGACTCTGATTTCTCGTTCCAGACGGGAATACGTAGGCATAAAGTGCGATACTTTGCCGAGTCATTTTTATTTTCATTTTATTTTCTTTTTAACCCTTGACCTATAGTTTAGATAGAATAACAATCCATACCCGAAAACAAGCGTGGATCCCGTCGAGTACGACGGACGTGAGGGGTGCTAATACCTTCCCCTTGCGTAACCGACTCCCGAATCCAGGTTTTGGTTGCGATGACCATACCTTTCCCGTGTTGTGCGAGGTTTACTCTGAGCGTTTCCTTTCCCTCCCGTGGGATAAATAACGCACGGTGGCGACTCTTCTGTTCAGCCGGCGCCGATTTTCGCAGTAGCGACACGCGTGTGTGAGAGGGAGTGTGCGCAAGCGTGTATGTGTGTGTGTCTGTGCGTGTGTGTGTGTGCGTGTGCGTGTGTGTATGTCTATCTATGCACGCACATGATTGTGTGCACGCAAGTGCGTGTGTGCATGTGTGTGTGTGCTTGTGTGTGTGCTTGTGTGTGTGTGTGTGCGTACGTGCCTGCATGTGTGTGTGTGTGTATGTATGTATATGTCTGCGCAGGTGTGTGTGTGTGTGTGTGTGTATGTGTATGCGCGTACGTGTGTGCCTGCATGTTTGTGAGTGCGAGTGTGTGTGCGCGCACGCGCACACACCCTCACGTGTGTGAGTGAGAGCATACGTGCAGGCTGGCGTGCGTGCGTGCGCGTGTGTGAGTGTGTGTGTGTGGCGTGCGTGAGTGCGTGCGCGCGTGTGTGTGTCTGCGCAGGTGTGTGTATGTGTGTGCACGCGCGTCGTATGTGTGTGAGTGTGTGCGCGCACGCGTATGTATGTTTGTGTGAGCGAGCAAGAGCGCGTGCGCGTGTCCGTGTGTGTGCATGCGCGTCGTGTATGTGTGTGTGTGTGTGTGCGCACGCACGTGTGTGTGTCTGTGTGCGCGCGTGTGTGAGTTTATGGGGGCGCGTGTATTTGTGTGTGTGTGCGTGCAAGTTTTTGTGTGTGTCTGTCATTGTGGCGCGCACGCGTGTTTGTGTGTGTGTCTGCGCAGGTGTGTGTGTGTCTACATGTGCGCGCGCCTGTGTTTGTGTGTGTCTACGTGGGTGCGTGTGTGCCTGCGTGTGTGGGTGGGTGTATGCGCGCACGCGTGTCTATGTCTGTCTATGTGTGTGTGTGCGCGTGCGTGCACGCATGTGTATGTATGTGTGTGTGCGCGTGTATGTTCATGCGTGTGTGCGTGTGTGCCTGCGTGCGAGCATGTGTCTGTGTGCGCGTACGGGCGCGCTTGTGTGTTTGTGTGTGTGCGTTTGTGTGTGCGCATGTGTGTGTTTGTGAGATAGTGCGCGCGTGTGTGTTTGTGTGTGTGTGCGCATTCATACGTGCGTGCGTGCGTCTGTGTGTGTGTGAGAGAGAGAGAGAGAGTGAGAGAGTGTGTGTGCGTACGCGTGTGTGTGTGTGTGTGCTTGCGTGTGTGTGTGTGCCTGTGCACGCGCGTGTGTGTGTGTGTGAGCGCACGCACGCACATGTGTGTGTGTGTGACAGAGAGTGTGTGCACACGCGCGTGTGTGTGTTTATGTGTGTGTGTGTGTGTTTGTGTATGTGCATGCGCGTTTGTGTATGCGTGTGTGTGTGTATGTGCATGTGTGTACGCGTGTGTGTGTGTGTATATGCACACATACGTGTATGTGTGACGGTATTTGTGCGCGCACGTGTGTGTGTGCGTGCGTCTTTGTGTGCACGTGCACGTGTGTGTGTGTGTGTCTGTGTGTTTTTTGTGTGTCTGTGTGTCTGTGTGTGCACGCGAGTGCATGTGTATGTGTGAGTGTGTGTGTGTTCGTGTGTGTGTGGGTGCGTGCGTGCATGAGTGTGTGTGTGTGTGTGTGAGTGTGTCTGTGCGTTTGTGTGCGTGCATGTGCGTGTGTGTGTTTGTGGTTGCATGCGTGTGTGTGTGCGTGTGTTCGTGTTTATGTGTGTATGTGGGCGCGCACAAGTGTACGTGTGCGCGCGCACGTGTTTGTGTGTCTGTTTGTGTGTGTGTGTGTGTGTGTCTGTGTCTGTGCGCGTGTGTGAGAGGGAGTGTGCGCAAGCATGTGTGTGTGTGTCTGTGCGTGTGTGTGTGTGTGCGTGTCTGTATGTCTATCTGTGCACGCACATGATTGTGTGCATGCAAGTGCGTGTGTGCCTGTGTGTGTGTGCGCCCGTGTGTGCCTGTGTGTGTGTGTGTGCGTGCCTGCATGTGTGTGTGTGTACGTATGTATATGTCTGCGCAGGTGTGTGTGTGTGTGTGTGTGTATGTGTGTGCGCGTACGTGTGTGCCGGCATGTTTGTGAGTGCGAGTGTGTGTGCGCACATGTGAGCATGTATGGGCGCGCATGCGCACACACCCTCACGTGTGTGAGTGAGAGCATACGTGCATGCTGGCGTGCGTGCGTGCGCGTGTGTGAGTGTGTGTGTGGCGTGCGCGAGTGCGTGCGCGCGTGTCTGTGTGTCTGCGCAGGTGTGTGTGTGTGTGTGTGTGTGCACGCGCGTCGTATGTGTGTGAGTGTGTGCGCGCACGCGTATGTATGTTTGTGTGAGCGAGCAAGAGCGCGCGCGCGTGTTCGTGTGTGTGCACGCGCGTCGTGTATGTGTGTGTGTGTGTGTGTGCGCGCACGTGTGTGTGTCTGTGTACGCGCGTGTGTGAGTTTATGGGGGCGCGTGTATTTGTGTGTGTGCGCGTGCAAGTTTTTGTGTGTGTCTGTCATTGTGGCGCGCACGCGTGTTTGTGTGTGTGTCTGCGCAGGTGTGTGTGTGTGTCTACATGTGCGCGCGCCTGTGTTTGTGTGTATCTGCATGGGTGCATGTGTGCCTGCGTGTGTGTGTGGGTGTATGCGCGCACGCGTGTCTATGTCTGTCTATGTGTGTGTGTGTGTGTGCGCGTGCGTGCACGCATGTGTATGTATGT
>OZ012739.1:395255336-395285336 GCA_963859935.3 Lathyrus sativus | reverse complement strand
AGAGTGTGTGCGTACATTTGTGTGTGCGCGCGCGTGTATGACTGTTTGTGCGCGCGGGTTTTGTATGTGTGTGTGTGTGTCTGTGCATGTGTGTGTGTGTGCGTGTGTGTCCTTGTATGTGCGCGCGTATATTCGTGTTTGTGTGCGTATGTGTGGCCGCACGTGTGTGTGTGTGTGTGTGTGTGTGTATGTGCGTGTGTGTGTGTGCGCGCGTACGTGTGTGTGTGTATGTGTGTGTGTGTGAGAGAGAGAGAGAGAGACAACGTGTGCGTACGTTTGTGTGTGTGTGTGTGTCTGTGTGTACACGCGCATGTTTGTGTGCACGCGAGTGCGTGTGTATATGTGCGTGTGTGTGTGTGTGTGCGCGTGCGTTTATGTGTGTGTGTGTGTGTGTATGGGTGTGCGTGTGTGGGTGTGTGGGTGTGTGTGTGAGTACGTGTGTGTGTGTTTGTGTGCATGTGTGTGTGTGTGTGTGCGTGCGTGCCTGCGGGTGTGTGTGTATGTATGTGTCTGCGCAGGTATGTGTGTGTGCCTGCATGTTTGCGTGTTTGTGTGTGTGTGAGCATACGTGTATGCTGGCGTGCGTGCGCGCGTGTGAGTGTGCGTGCGGCGTGCGTGCGTGCATGCGTGTGTGTTTGTGTGTCTGCGCATATGTGTGTGTGTCTGCACGCGCGCCGTGTGTGTGTGTGTATGCATGCAAGCGTGTGTGTGTTTGTGTGAGTGCGCACGAGCGCGCGCATGTTTGTGTTAATGTGTGCACGTGCACCTTATGTGTGTGTGTATGTGTGTGCGCGCGTGTGTTTGTGTGAGTGTGTCTGTGTTGTGCGCACGCGTGTGTGTGTCTGTCTATGTGTCAGCGCGCATGTGTTTTTGTGTGTGCGCACAGGTGTGTGTGTGTGTGTGTGTGCCTGCGTGTGTGTGTGCGCGTGGGTGCGTGCGTGCGTGCGTGTGTGTGTGTGTGTGTGTATGTGTGTGTGCGCGCACGTGTGTGTATGTTTGCACGCACGCGCGTGTTTGTGTTTGTGTGCAGACGTGCTTGCGTGTGTGTGTGAGTGTGCGCACGTGTGTGTAAGTGTGTGTGCGTGTGTGCACGCGCTTGTGTGTGTGTATGTGTATGCGTACGTGCGCGCACGTGTGGGTATGTTTGCACGCACACGCGTGTTTGTGTGTGTGTGCGCGCACGTGCTTGCGTGTGTGTGTGAGTATGTGCACGTGTGTGTAAGTGTGTGTGTGTATGCACGCGCTTGTGTGTGTGTATGTGTATGCATACGTGTGCGCACGTGTGTGTGTTTGTGTGTGTGTGTGTGTGAGAGAGAGAGAGAGAGAGAGTGTGTGAGCACGCGCCTGTGTTTGTGCGTGTGTGCACGTGTGCAAACGTGGGTGTGTGTGTGCGCGGGTGCGCACATGTGTGTGAGAGACAGAGAGAGTGTGCGCACGCGTGTGTGTGTCTGTATGTGCACGCACATGTGTGTGTGCGCACACGCGTGTGTGTGTTTGGAAGCGCACGCGCGCATGCATATGTTTATGTGTGTACGTGTGTGTGTGGGGGGGGAGGGGTGCGTGTGTGTGTACGTGAGTGTGTGTGTGTGTGTGTGTGTGTGTGTGTGTGTATGTGTGTGTGTATGTGCACGCGTGAGAGTGTTTGCGCGCACGCGCCCGTGTGCATGTGTGTGCGCGCACACGTGCGTGTCTGTGTGTGTGATTGTGTGCGCACGCGTGTGTACGTGTATGTGTGTGTGCATGAGTGTGCGCGCGCATGCGTGTGCTTGCACGCGCGCGTGGGTTCGTGAGTGTGTATGCGTGTGTGTGTGTGTGTGTGTGTGCGTGTAAGCATGCATGTGTATGTATGTGTGCGCGCGTGTGTGTGTGTTTGGGTGTGCGCGCACGTGTATGTGTGTGCGTATGTGTGTGCGTGTGTGTGTGTGTGCACATGTGTGTATGTATGTGTGCGTGCATGCGTGTGTGCATATTTGCGTGCGTGCGTGCGTGTGTGTTTGTGTGTGTGAGCACGTGTGCGTGTGTGTGTGTGTGTGGGCACACACGCGCATCAGCGTGTTTATGTGTGTGTGCACGTGCATGCGTGCGTGCGTGCTTCCTTTTGTTCGTGTGTCTGTGTGTGCGCACGTGTGTGTGTGTGTGTGTGCACGCGCATGTTTGTGTGCACGCGAGTGCATGTGTATGTGTGTGTGTGTGTCTTCGTGTGTGTGTGTGTATGTGTGGGTGTGCGCACGTGTGTGTGTGGGTGCGTCCGTGTGTGCATGAGTGTGTGTGTGTGTGTGTGTGTGTGTGAGTTTGTATGTGTGTGCATGTGTGTGTGTGTGTGTGCTTGCATGCATGCGTGTGTGCGTGTGTGCGCACACGCGCACGCGCGTGTTCGTGTTTGTGTGCGTATGTGGGCGCGCACAAGCGTATGTGTGCGCGCATGTGTTTGTGCGTGTGTGTGTATGTCTGTTTCTGTGTCTGTGCGCGTGTGTGAGAGAGAGTATGCGCAAGTAGGGGTGTTCATGGGTGCGGGTCGACCCGCAAACCCGCCTACCCAAACCGAACCAACCCACTAATTACCCGAACCCATTCATTTACGGGTATACCCGACCCAACCCGTATAGATTTGGTTCGGGTATTGGGTTTTAGTTTCTAAACCCATGAACCCGTTGACCCAACCCGTTGACGTGGCATAATTAATTATTATTATTATTATTATATTATTATTTATAAATTTTAAAGTTGCTATAACTTTGTAAATTGTAACGTACACAAAGATCTTTTGCACTTTCCTTCCAGTTTCCAATCACACATTAAATTATTATTATTATTATAATTAAACATTATTATTAATATTAATCATGCTTGCTTGACTTACGCACTTCTAGTTTACACTTTACTGCCTTTTTATTTTTTTAATGAATCTTTATTAACTAATAATAATTAAGTATATATTAGAAACTTACTAAACTAAAGACAAGTGATGCTTATTTGCTTTTGAATTATTTAGACCAATATTGGACCAATACATCTATGTCATTTTAAGACTAAGTGATGTTTATTTGCTTTTGAATTATTTAGAATTTATGAATTTTATGGAAATGATATTTTATGAAATTTTATATATTATTAAGTGTTAATATATATGATAGTTTACGGACCTACTTTTAAGCATGTGCTAGAAAAGGTAACATTTGAGTATCAAAACAACTAATATATACTGTATATTATTATATATTTGTTTTACATATGTTGATATATATTTGTAATGGATAACATTTGAGTATCAAAATAACTAATAAATTTTTATAAATTAAGGTATATTAATGAAAATATATAAATAATTAATGGTGTATATGTATCTTAATATTTTTTATGACAAAGAAAATACATTTCAAAATTTTAATTGTTATATTTTTAATTATTCTATTTTATATGTAGGATTTGTCTCCGCTACGTAAATAATTTAATTGTTTGAAATATGCAAAATTATATTGAATTGTGTTATAGATTTTTTAAATTGAAAATAATAATTATTATATACACAACCCGTGGACCCAACCCTACCCAACCCGTAAATATCCGGGTTGATTCGGGTCGGTTTTTAAAGTAGAATTACGGGTTTGATGATAAACCCAACCCATTGAAAGTTGAACGGGTTGGATAACGGGTTAAGGCGAACCCGATCCAACCCAACCCGCGTACACCCCTATGCGCAAGCGTGTATGTGTGTGTGTGTCTGTGCGTGTCTGTATGTCTGTCTGTGCACGCACATGATTGTGTGCACGCGAGTGCGTGTGTGCATGTGTGTGTGTGCGCGCGTGTGTGTGCGTGTGCGTGTGTGTGTGCGCGTGCCTGCGTGTGTGTGTGTGTGTACATATGTGTCTGCGCAGGTGTGTGTGTGTGTATGTGTGTGTGCGTACGTGCGTGCCTGCATGTTTGTGAGTGCGTGTGTGAGTGCGCGCACGCGCACACGCCCTCGGGTGTGTGAGTGAGAGCATACGTGCATGTTGGCGTGCGTGCGTGCGCGTGTGTGAGTGTGCGTGTGGCGTACGTGAGTGCGTGCGCATGTGTGTGTGTATCTGTGCAGGTGTGTGTGTGAGCACGCGCGCCGTATGTGTGTGTGTGCATGCACGCGTGTGTATGTTTGTGTGAGCGAGCACGAGCGCGCGCACGTGTCTGTGTGTGTGTGTGCACGCGTGTCGTGTGTGTGTGTGTGTGTGGGCGCACGTGTGTGTGTTTGTGTACACGCGTGTGTGAGTTTATGGGGGCGCGTGTATTTGTGTGTGTGCGCGTGCGTGTTTTTGTGTGTGTCTGTCATTGTGGCACGCACGCAAGTTTGTGTGTGTGTCTGCACAGGTGTGTGTGTGTCTACATGTGTGCGCGCGTGTGTTTGTGTGTGTCTGCGTGGCACGTGTGGGTGTGTGTGTGCGTGTGGATGCGTGCGTGCCTGCGTGTGTGTGTGGGTGTGTGCGCGCACGCGTGTGTATGTATGTGTGCGTGGGTGTGTGTGCGCGTGCGTGCGCACATGTGTATGTATGTGTGTGTGTGCGTGTATGTGCATGCGCGTGTGCGTGTGTGCCTGCGTGCGAGCGTGTGTCTGTGTGCGTGTACGCGCACACGGGCGCACTTGTGTGTTTGTGTGTGTGCGTTTGTGTGTGTGCACGTGTGTGTTTGTGAGATAGTGCATGCGCGTGTGTTTGTGTGTGTCTGCGTGGCACGTGTGGGTGCGTATGTGCGCGTGGGTGCGTGCGTGCCTGCGTGTGTGTGTGTGTGGGTGTGTGCACGCACGCGTGTGTATGTCTGTGTGTGTGGGTGTGTGTGCGCGTGCGTGCGCGCATGTGTATGTATGTGTGTGCGCGTGTATGTGCATGCGTGTGTGCGTGTGTGCCTGCGTGCGAGCGTGTGTCTGTGTGCGCGTACGCGTGCACGGGCGCGCTTGTGTGTTTGTGTGTGCGCACGTGTGTGTTTGTGAGATAGTGCATGCGTGTGTGTTTGTGTGTGTGCGCGCGTGTGTGTTTGTGTGTGTGCGCGCGTTCATGCCTGCGTGTGTGCATCTGTGTGTGTGAGAGAGAGAAAGAGAACGAGAGAGAGTGTGCGCACGCGTGTGTGTGTGTGTGCTTGCGTGCGTGTGTGTGTCTATGCACACGCGCGTGTGTGTGTGTGTGTGTGTGTGTGTGCGAGCGCACGCATGCGCATGTGTGTGTGTGACAGAGAGCATGTGCACTCGCGCATGTGTGTGTTTATGCGTGTGAGTGTGTGTGTGTGTGCGTGTGTTTGTGTATGTGCACGTGCATTTGTGTTTGTGTGTATGTGTATGTGTGTGCGTGTGTGTGTATGTTGACACATGTGTGTGTGTGTGACGGTATTTGTGTGCGCACGTGTGTGTGTGTGTGTGCGCGTCTGTGTGTGCACGTGTGTGTGTATGTCTGTGTGTTTGTGTGTGCGTGTGTGTTGGTGTGAGAGAGAGAGAGAGAGAGAGAGAGAGAGAGTGTGCGCACGTGTGTGTGCGCGTGTGTGTGTGTTCTGTGTGTACACACACGTGTTTGTGTGCACGCAGGTGTGTGTGTGCATGTGTGTGCGGGTGTGTGTGTGTGTGGGTGGGTGCGTGTGTGTATGTGTGTGTGTGTGTGCGTGTGCGTGCCTGCATGTGTGTGTGTGTGTGTATGTTTCTGCGCATGGGTGTGTGTATTTGTGCGCGCGTGCCTGCGTGTTTGTGTGTGCGTGTGTGTGCGCACATGTGTGGGTGTGAGCAAGCACGCGCAAAGGCGCGCGCGCGCGGGCGTGCTTGCGCGTGTGTGTTTGTGTGGGTGCGTCGTACATGAGTGTGTGTATGTGTGTGCACATGTGTGTGTGTGAGTGAGCGCAGGCGTGAGCGTGTTTGAGTGAGCACGCGCGCCGTGTCTGTCTGTGTGTGTGAGCGCGCACATGTGTGTGTGTCTGTGTATGTGCGTGAGTGGTTGTGTGTGCGCGCGTGGGTTTATGTATGTGCGCGCGTGGGTTTATGTATGTGCGCGCGTGGGTTTGTGTGTGTGTGTCTGTGTTGTGCGCACGCGCGCGCGTGTCTGTGTGTCTGCGTAGGTGTGTGCGTGTATCTGCGCGCGTGGCTGTGTGCGTGCGTGGGTGTATGCGTGTCTGCCTGTATGTGTGTGTGTGTGTGAGTGTGTGCGCGTGTGTGTGGTTGTGAGTGTGCGCGCGTGTGTATGCGTGTCTATGTGTGTCTGTGTGTGTGCGTGTGTGCGTGCGTGTGTATTTGTGTGTGTGTGCACGTGGGTGTATGTTTGCACGCACGAGCGTGTTTGTGTGTGTGCGCACGTGCTTGCGTGTGAGTGTGAGTGCGCGCACGCGTGTGTAAGTGTGTGTGTGTGTGTGTGTGTGTGCACGCGCTTGTGTGTGTATGTGTGTGCGTACGTGCGTGCATGTGTGTGTGTGTGTGTTTGTGTTGTATGTGTGTATGTGAGAGAGTGTGAGCACGCGTGTGTGTGTGTGTGTGCGTGGGTGCATGCGTGCAAACGTGTGTGTGTGTGTGCGCGTGTGCGCATGTGTGTGTGAGAGACAGAGAGAGAGTGTGCGCACGCGTGTGTGTGTGTGTCTGTATGTGCAGGCACACGTGTGTATGCGCGCACGCGCGCATGCATTTGTTTGTGTGTGTGTGTGTGTGTACGTGTGTGTGTGGGAGCGTGCGTGCATGCATGAGTGTGTGTGTGTGTGTGTGTATGTGTGTGTGTGTGTGTGCACGTCTGTGAGTGTTTGTGCGCACGCGCCCGTGTGTATGTGTGTGGGTGTGCGCACGTGCGTGTGTGTGATTGTATGCGCACGCGTGTGTATGTGTATGTGTGTGTGCGGGTGTGCATGCACGTACGTGTGTGTGGACGCGCACGTGTGTATGCGTGAGTGTGTACGCGTGCGTGTGTGCGTGCGAGCGTGCATGTGTATGTATGTGCGTGCGAAAGCGTGGAACGCGGGCGCGTGTGAGTTTAGGTGTGCGCGCACGTGTTTGTGTGTGTGTGTGTGTGTGTGTGCGTATGTGTGTGCGTGTGTGTGTGTATGTGCACGTGTGTGTGTATATGTGTGTGTGTGTGTATGCATACGTGCGTGCGTGCGTGTGTGTTTGTGTGCATGTGTGTTTGTGTGTGCGCGAGAGCACACGCGCATTTGTTTGTGTGTGTGCGCACGTGTGCGTGTGTGTGTGGGGACACACACGCGTCAACGTGTTTATTTGTGTGCGCGCGTGCATGCTTACGTGCGTGCGTCCTTTTGTTCGTGTGTGTGTGTGTGAGAGAGAGAGAGAGAGTGTGCGCACGCGTGTGTATGTGTGCACGCGCGCACGTGTTTGTGTGTGTGTGTGAGAGAGAGAGAGTGTGTGCGCACTCGTGTGTGTGTACGTGTGTGAGTGTTTGTGCACGCGGGTTTTGTATGCGTGTGTGGGTGTGTGTCTGTGCATGTGTGTGTGGGCGTGTGCGTGTGTGTGTTTGTATGTGCGCGCGTGCGTGTTCGTGTTTGTGTGCGTATGTGTGCCCGCACGTGTGTGTGTATGTGCGTGTGTGTGTGTGCGCGCACGTGTGTGTGTGTGCGTGAGAGAGAGAGAGTGACTGAGTGTGCGCACGTGTGTGTGTGTGTGCGTGTGTGTGTCTGTGTGTACACGCGCATGTTTGTGTTAACGCGAATGCGTGTGTATACGTGTGTGTGTGTGTGTGTGCGTGCGTGTGAGTGGGTGTGCGCACGCGCGCGCGTGCGTGGTTGTGCGCACGCGCGCGCGTGCGTGGGTTTAAGCACGCGCGCACGTGCGTGTGTTTGTGTGTGTGTGTGTGTGTACGTGCGTGTGTGTGTGGGTGTGCGTGTGTGTGTGTGTGAGTGCGTGCGTGCGTGAGTGTGTGTGTGTGTGTGTGTGTGTTTGGGTGCGTGTGTGTGTGTGTGTTTGTATGCGTGTGTGTGTGTGTATGTATGTGTATGCGCAGGTATGTGTGCGTGCCTGCATGTTTGTGTGTGCGTGTGTGTGTGAGCATGCGTGTATGCTGGCGTGCGTGTGCGTGTGTGAGTTTGCATGCGTGCGTGTGTGCGCGTGCGTGTGTGTGTGTGTGTGTGTCTGCGTGCGCACCGTGTGTCTGTGTGTATGCATGCAAGCGTGTGTGTGTTTGTTTGAGCACGCACGAGTGCGCCCGCGTGTTTGTGTCAATGTGTGCACGTACACCTTGTGTGTGTGTGTGTGTACGCGCGCGTGTGTTTGTTTGAGTGTGTCTGTGTCGTGCGCACGCGTGTGTGTTTGTGTGTCTGCGTGTCCACGCGCGTGTGCTTTTGTGTGTGTGCGCACGTGTGTATGTGTATGTGCGTGCCTGCGTGTGCGTGTGTGTGCGCGTGGGTGCGTGCGTGCCTGCGTGTGTGTGTGTGTGTGAGTGTGTGCGTGTGTGTGTAGTTGTGAGCGTGCGCACGTGTGTATGCGTATCTGTGTGTGTGTGTGTGTCTGTGTCTGTATGTGTATGTGTGTGTGTGCGCACGTGTGTGTATGTTTGCACGCACGCGCGTGTTTGCGTGTGTGTGTGCGCGCACGTGCTTGCGTGTGTGTGAGTGTGCGCACGTGTGTGTAAGTGTGTGTGTGTGTGCACGCGCTTGTGTGTATGTATGTGTATGCGTACGTGCGTGCACGTGTGGGTATGTTTGCACGCACGCGCGTGTTTGTATGTGTGTGTGCGCACGTGCTTGCGTGTGTGTGTGTGTAAGTGTGTGTGTGTGTGTGTGTGCACGCGCTTGTGTGTGTGTATGTGTATGCGTACGTGCGCGCACATGTGTGTGTTTGTGCGTTTGTGTGTGTGTGTGTATGTGAGAGAGTGTGAGAACGTGCGTGTGTGTGTGTGCGTGTGTGCACGTGTGCAAACGTGTGTGTGTGCACGTGTGCGCACATGTGTGTGAGAGACAGAGAGAGAGAGTGTGCGCACGCGTGTGTGAGTCTGTGCGCGTGTGTGTGTGTTTGTGTGTGTCTGTATGTGCACGCGCACGTGTGTGTGTCTGTGGAAGCGCACGCGTGCATGCATGTGTTTGTGTGTGTGCGTACGTGTGGGTGTGGGTGCGTGCTTGCGTACATGAGTGTGTGTGTGTGTATGTGTGTGTGTGAGTGTGTGCACGCGTGTGAGTGTTCGCGAGCACGCGCCCGTTTGTGTGTGTGTGCGCGCACGTGCGTGTCTGTGTGTGTGATTGTGTGCGCACGCGTGTGTATGTGTATGTGTGTGTGCGTGTGCGCGCGTGTGTGTGCTTGAGTGTGTATGCGCGTGTGTGTGCGCGTGTGAGCGTGCATTTGTATGTATGTGCGCGTGTGTGTTTGGGTGTGCGCGCACGTTTGTGTGCGTGCGTATATATGTGCGTGTGTGTGTGTGTGTGTGCACGTGTGTGTGTGTATGTGTGTGTGCGTGCGTGTGTGCGTATCTGCGTGTGTGCGTACGTGTGTGTTTGTGTATGTGTGCTTGGGCACACACGCGCGTCAGCGTGTTTATGTGTGTGCGCATGTGCATGCGTGCGTGCGTGCATCCTTTTGTTCGTGTGTCTGTGTGTGCGCACGTGTGTGTATGCGTGTGTGTGTGTGTGTGCGTGTGTGTGTGTGTGTGTGCATGCGGGTTTTGTATGCGTGTGTGAGTGTGTGCCTATGCATGTGTGTGCGTGCGTGTGTTTGTATGTGCGTGCACTCGTGTGTGTATGTGGGTGCACCCGCGCACGCGTGTTCGTATTTGTGTGCTTACGTGTGCCCGCACGTGTGTGTGTGTGTGTATGTGTGCGTGTGTGTGCGTTCGCACATGTGTGTGTGTGTGTGTTTGTGTGTGAGAGAGAGAGACAGAGTGTGCGCACGTGTGTGCGTGTGTGTGTGTGTGCGTGTGTGTGTTTGTATGTGCATGCGCATGTTTGTGTGCACACCAGTGCGTGTGTATGTGTGTATGCGTGTGTGTGTGTGTGTGGGTGTGCATGTGTGTGTGTGAGTGCGTGCGTGCGTGAGTGTGTGTGTGTGTGTGCGTGCATGCCTGCGTGTGTGTGTGTGTATGTATGTGTCTGCGCAGGTGTGTGTGTGTGTGTGTGCGCGTGTGTGTGCGTGCCTGCGTCTTTGTGTGTGCGTGTATGCGCGCACGCGCACACTCGCGCGGGTGCTTGTGTGTGAGCATACGTATGTGTTGGCGTGCATGCGCGTGGGTGAGTGTGCGTGCGTGCGTGCGTGTGTGTGTGTGTCTGCGCAGGTGTGTGTGGTTGTGCATGCGCGCCGTGTGTTTGTGTGTCTGCGTGGCAAGTGTGTGTGTGTGTGCGGGTGCGTGCGTGCCAGCGTGTGTGTGTGTGTGTGCGCACGTGTGTGCGGGTGTGTGCGCACACGCCTGTGTATGGGTGTGTGTGTGTGTGCGCGCGTGTGCGCATGTGTGTGTGTGTGTGCGCACACGTGTGTATGTTTGCACGCACCCGGGTGTTTGTGTGTGTGTGTGTGCACGTGCTTGCGTGTGTGTGTGTGAGTGTGCGCACGCGTGTGTATGTGTGTGTGTGTGCGCGGGCATGTGTATGTGTGTGTGTGATAACACGAAATCGTATATATATTTTGATGCATAATTCAACTAAAGTTTAACCATTTTCGATCCGATTTCGGGTTATTTCCGTGTTATTTGTCTGATGTTTTTGCAGGTATTCAACGATCACGTCTAAACAAGACAACATGAAGAAAAGAAGCAATCTCAGATGAAATATGGACGAAAAAGGAGTGAAAACATCATGAAAAGCGCAGAAGGTTGTTTTTGCTGATGTGACGACCGTCACAGCTCCATGACGAGCGTCACACGGGTGACGACCATCACACCTTGTGACGACCGTCATGCAGGCAAAAACGCCCCACTTCAATTTCACGTAACAAAAGCAGTTCCAATTTCCACAGAGTGGACCACTACTCCCTAAATTATCTGCCTCAAAGTCCATCATCTTCAATGATAACCGTTGGAATTCCACTTCTATAAAAGGGGAAGAAGGGGACCTCAGAAAGTGTGCTGCATTCATACAAGGAAGTGCTGCCAAATTTATTGCCAAAGCATATTTTCCAGTTTAATATTCTTATTTGTTTCTCTTTACTTCTTCTGTATTCCATTTTCATTCTTCTGTAATTTCTACTTTCATTGTACGATCAAATTGGCATAGAGATCAGAATCCTGCCAACATCTATGGAGGATCTGCCCAAAGGCCAATTGGAATATCTACAGGTTTCTCATTTCAATCGATTCCAGTTTTATTATAATGCAAATTATTATTTATTGCTTCTATTTATGTTTTATCTTTCCCAAATCCATGTCTAGCTAAACTTAAGTAATCGATATGTGGTAATAATTCGAATGGGATTTGATAACAACTGGTTGAAAAACTTTCTTTTCAAAAGTAATTTATGGTCTGAGTGTTTAAAATTAATTTACTGAATAAACTTCGTCGCGAAAGCGAGAACTTATTTAAAAGTAGTTTTGCCACGAAAGTGGGAAATTAATTAAGATACGAACCAACAAGCGAAAGCTGCGGTAAGGTCAGATAGTAAACACTAGTCATTCATTTTAATAACAGCGAAAGCACTTTAAAATAAATTAGAACTTAGAGATTTCCAAAAAATAATTTTAACCCCGAACGGGATACGAAAGTGTACGTTTGGCCCTTAGGATTATGATTAGCGTCAATAACCATCGTGAGGCGAGAGTCTTCAAATCACCATTTTCTGCTTAAATAAACTTCGAAAATTATTTCATACACCAGTAGCTTGTCAAATCCCTGAAGAACACAATTATTACATATCGATTCAATCATTTATAATCTAAGTAGCATTCTTAGTTCCCTTTTAGTGGCAATATTATTCCCTTAAACATATTCTACCTAGTTAAACATAGTAACTCCCGAGAACACTAGTTTGATTACGAGTCCCTGTGGGATCGATATCTATTATTACTACGCGATAGACTGTGCACTTGCAGTTAGGTTGTATTAGACATAGAAAGTCGCGATCAAGTTTTTGGCGCCGTTGCCGGGGACCCGTTTAGTCAATAGTGTAACCTTCTGTTACACCGTATAGACTAGGTTAACAATTTTCATTTTTCCTTTACTAGTTATGTCGATTGTATGCCAAGTAATCGCCCGCAAGGCGATATCGTAAAACCTTCAGTCGCAGAACTAGAGCGCTTCTTACATTTAAGAAGTCGAATCATTGAGTACCAACTCAAACAACTCAAACATAACACTCCCGAACCTCTCACTCCCATTCCCAAATCAGAAGAAGAAGAACCAACGATGGCTGAAGGACCTCCAAACAAACCGCTGAAGGCATACGCTACACCCTCTCAGATGGAGCCTAGAAGTAGCATTGCTGCCCCAGCTATTACCCGAAATGATTTTTAGCTGAAACCATCATTGCTGTCAGCTGTACAACAAAACCAATTCTCAGGAAACACAACTGAGGATCCGAACGAACATCTAACGAAGTTTGTACAATACGCGGACACAGTGAAAGCAAATGGAGTAACTCCAGACGCGATAAGACTTCGTCTTTTCCCATTCTCTCTTAGAGACAGAGCGTAGACATGGTTGCAATCGTTACCATCCAACTCCGTTACGACGTGGGAGCAATTGAAGAACGTCTTCTTAGCGAGATATTTTCCGCCAAGCAAAACTGCTATGCTTAGTGCTCAAATCAACGGATTTCGACAAAAAGATACTGAATCTATTTACGAAGCATGGGAACGATTCAAAGATATGATGAGAACATGTCCTCACCACGGTCTAGAAGACTGGGTGACAATCCATACTTTCTATAATGGGCTTCTATACAATACTAGATTGACAATAGACGCTGCCGCGGACGGTGCACTTATGGATAAGCCATACGATGAAGCCTATGAATTAATCGAAAACATGTCACAAAACCATTGCCAATGGGGAGGTGAACGCACTCCAACAGAGAAAACCACAGCGAAAGGTGGGATGTACGAGATCAGCAGCCTTGAAAAGTTCAACGCTAAAGTAGATGCTCTAGCACAGAAGATTAATAGTCTAACCGTTAACCCCACTGCAACTGTCGCTGCAGTAACTCCAAATTGCGAGTTATGCAGAAACACCACTCATAATGCGCCCGAATGCCCATTGCTAGCCGGAATCCAACCAGACCAGGTAAATTATGCTCAAGGAAATCCCTACGCAAATACCTATAACCCAGGTTGGCGAAATCATCCAAACTTTTCTTACAAAAGCGAAAATGCATTGCAAATGCCTACTGCTCCGCCAGGATATCAGAAACCAGCTGCTCAGAATGCACCTAGGAAATCAAACCTCGAGTTGATGATGGAAAAGTTCATAGCTACTCAAGCTCAAACAAATAAAGAATTCCTGAATCAAAACATACACACTAGCGAGCAAATTAAACAGTTGACAGGAAAAGTAGACGCTTTAGCCACCCACAACAAAATGTTAGAAACTCAGATATCACAAGTGGCTCAACAGCAAGCCTCTGCTGCCGCACCTGCTGGCACATTTTCTGGACAACCCGAACAGAATCCAAAAGGCCAAGCAAATGTTGTAATACTAAGAAGTGGAAAAGAATTGGACGAACCGATCGATCCGAGGACTGAAAACTCAGCCATGCAACAAAAACCAACTGAACAAGCAGAAAAGGAATCCGAGTTAGAGAAGAAGGAAGACAACGAGAAGGAGGATACCGCAAGTGAAAAAACTCAAGCACCTCCAGCGCCATATAAACCACCTATTCCTTACCCTCAAAGACTAATAAACTCCAAAACTTCAGGACAGTTTAAGAAATTTGTAGAGCTCCTTAAACAGCTGAATATTACTATTCCTTTTACAGAAGCGATAACTCAAATGCCGTCATACGCTAAATTTCTCAAAGAAATCCTGTCGAATAAGAGAAAGATCGAGGATAATGAAATAGTTACACTTACTGCAGAGTGTAGCGCTATTATTTAAAACCGCATGCCTCCTAAATTAAAAGACCCAGGTAGTTTCTCCATACCCTGCGTCATAGGAAAGTTCGTAATAGACAAAGCTCTATGCGATTTAAGAGCCAGTATCAGTGTTATGCCCTTATCTATATGCAAAATGCTGAATATGGGAGACCTCAGGCCAACCAAAATGTTCGTTCAATTAGCTGACCGATCAGTAAAATACCCCGTTGGAATACTGGAAAACGTTCCAGTGCGCATAGGACAATTCTACATTCCAACCGACTTCATAATCATGGACATCAAGGAGGACACTGTAACCCCAATTATCCTAGGAAGACCATTCCTAGCTATAGCCGGAGCCATTATAGACGTGAAGAAAGGAAGGCTAACATTCGAAGTAGGAGAAGAAAAGATATAGTTCATTCTCACCAAGTTCTTACAAGCACCAGCAATAGACGATACCTGCTATTTAGTAGACGAAATTGACGAATGCATAAGAGAACTTGAAAATGAAGAGACCACGTATTCAGAAATAATAAAGATTCAAATACCCGATATTTCTGAAGACGATGATTGGCATAAACCGTATAAAGACGACAGCCTAAGCGAAAGCTTAGCACTGACCCCAAACCATATGCCAGGTCCGAAGAACCCATCTTTAGAACTTAAAACACTACCCAAAAACCTTAGATATGAATTTCTAGACGATGAACTAAAAAGACCAGTGATAGTCAACGCCGACTTAGGACAACCAGAAACCGAAAAGCTATTAGAAGTCCTAAAGAAGTACCCCACCGCGTTAGGCTATAACATAAGCGATCTAAAAGGTATAAGCCCTTCGATTTGTATGCATCGAATTACAATAGAGGAAGACACTAAAACCTCTCGAGAGCATCAGAGGAGACTGAACCCCATCCTGAGCAGTGTAGTCAGAGATGAAGTAAAGAAATTGCTAGATGCAGGAATCATCTATCCGATCTCCGATAGTGAATGGGTCAGCCCAGTTCATGTCGTACCAAAGAAAGGAGGAGTCACAGTAGTTAAAAACGAAAAAGGCGAACCAATAACAAAAAGAGTCATGACTGGAAGCAGGATGTGCATTGACTATAGAAAGCTTAACAAGGCTACGCGCAAAGATCACTTCCCGTTACCCTTCATAGACCAAATGTTGGAAAGATTAGCCAAACATTCATACTTCTGCTATCTAGATGGTTACTCAGGATTTTTCCAAATTCCCATCCATCCTGATGACCAAGAAAAGACTACATTCACCTGTCCTTATGGTACTTTTGCTTACCGCCGAATGTCGTTCGGACTCTGTAATGCTCCAGCAACCTTCCAAAGATGCATGATGGCAATATTTGCAGATTTCATAGACAACATCATGGAAGTATTTATGGACGATTTCTCGGTATGTGGACAAAGTTTCGAAGGATGCCTACAAAACTTAGAAATGGTATTAGAACGTTGTGTAAAAGTAAACCTCGTCCTAAATTGGGAAAAATGCCATTTTATGGTCCGACAAGGAATAGTTCTAGGACATGTCATATCAGATAGAGGAATTGAGGTAGACAAAGCTAAAATAGAGATTATAAAAGATATCCAACCTCCAAAATCCGTACGAGAAATACGGAGTTTTCTAGGACATGCCGGTTTCTACAGAAGATTTATAAAAGATTTTTCGAAAATCACAAAACCTCTGACCGGCCTGTTGATGAAAGATGCTGAGTTCGTCTTCGACGAAGACTGTTTAAAAGCATTCGAAACATTGAAATCAGCCCTTATCACCGCACCAATCATGCAACCACCCGATTGGCGACTACCGTTCGAAATCATGTGCGATGCGAGTGATTATGCTGTAGGCGCAGTTCTAGGACAAAGGAAGGACAAGAAACTCCATGCCATCTACTATGCCAGTAGAACCTTAGATCCTGCCCAAATGAACTACGCTACCACAGAAAAGGAACTTCTAGCAGTTATATTTGCGCTTGACAAATTCCGTTCTTACTTAGTAGGAGCAAAAATTATCATATACACAGACCACACTGCCATAAGGTACCTAATAAGCAAAAAGGATGCCAAACCAAGACTATTGAGATGGATCCTGTTATTACAAGAGTTTGACTTAGAAATCAAAGATAAGAAAGGAACCAAGAACGTTGTTGCAGATCACTTATCCCGAATAGAAGGCATCAAACACGAACCAGTACCGATAAATGACGATTTCCCGTACGAACGTCTGATAGCCAAATTAGAAAGTGACACACCCAATTCAATCTCGGAAGATCCAGAATTCGAAAAAGCCGTAGAAGCCGTCTATGCCCAAGTCACATTACCTTGGTATGCTGACATCGTTAATTATCTCGCTGCGGGCGTGCTTCCACTGGATCTCACTTATCAGCAAAAGAAGAAATTCTTCCACGATCTGAAACACTATTATTGGGACGAACCTCTACTCTTCAAGAGAGGGGACGACAACATATATCGTCGCTGTGTCCCAGAGGAAGAAATAGAAAATATCATTTCCCAATGCCATTCAGCACCATACGGTGGTCATGCTAGTACATCCAAGACGTGCGCTAAGATTCTTCAAGCCGGCTTATTCTGGCCTAATCTCTGGAAAGACGTTCACATCGCTGCGCAAAAGTGCGATTGATGCCAACGAACTGGCAACATCTCACGACGCGATGAAATGCCTCAGAAAGGAATCTTAGAGGTAGAAATCTTCGACGTCTGGGGAATAGATTTCATGGGACCATTCCCACCTTCTTTTGGTAATAACTACATACTCGTCGCTGTCGATTACGTGTCTAAATGGATAGAAGCCATAGCCGCTCCAACAAACAACGCACGAGTAGTAATCAAACTCTTCAAAAACACAATCTTTCCTAGATTCGGTGTACCAAGACTCGTCATTAGTGATGGCGGATCTCACTTCATATCGCGAATATTCGATAAACTTCTCTCTAAATATGGAGTCCGACACCGAGTAGCTACACCTTATCATCCGCAAACTAGCGGACAAGTAGAGGTCTCGAACAGAGAAATAAAACAGATATTGGAAAAGACTGTCGCTACCTCAAGGAAAGATTGGTCGTCAAAGCTACAAGAAGCTTTATGGGCTTATAGGACCGCTTTTAAGACACCAATAGGTACTACACCCTACAAATTAGTTTACGGTAAATCCTGCCATCTCCCTGTAGAATTAGAGCATAAGGCCTTCTGGACCATTAAGACACTCAACTTCAACTACACCGAGGCAAGAGAAAAGCGAATCTTGAACTTACACGGGTTGGAAGAACTTCGATTAGACGCTTACGAAAATGCCCGTATCTACAAGGAACGAACTAAAAAGTGGCATGATAAACGTTCAGTCAGGAAACAATTCAGTGTGGGAGACATCGTATTGCTATTTAATTCCAGATTAAAACTCTTCCCAGGTAAACTAAAATCTAGGTGGTCTGGACCTTATGAAGTGACTAAAGTACTTCAGAGTGGAGCTGTTAAAATTACCGATAAGATGAATGCACCGTTTATCGTAAACGGGCAACGTCTAAAACATTATAATAAGAACGACAACAGTCCTCAAGTCAGCAGTATAGCATTGCTTGAGCTTCCAGCTCAAACACCCGAATAGCTTCTCACCAAGCTATCGTCAGGCTTTAGACGTTAAAAACAGTGCTTACTGGGAGGCAACCCAATTTCTCTCGTTATTGTATTTCATTTTTCTTAAAAAATTTTACTTTGAAAATCCAACAAAAATTCTAAACTTATAATTACTACTACTTTCTACTTTCGTTTGTTTTCATATTTTTATTTTTATTTTATTTTTCTCTTTTGTCTTTTGTTTCTACCGCTTTTCGTCTTTAAAAATCCTGACTTTAATCTCCTGTTTTAAACTTTTCAGGATTTTTAAAGTCTTCAAAACATTCCTTCTGTTTTCTCCGAAATACCTGCGAGTATGGCCGAGTACGACTTCACAAAGGTTCACTTCCGAGGACTAGCTCAAAAGGCAAGATTCGCAGCACTAACCGAAAGAGAATTCGCCTTAACGCTGTATTATGATAAGGCTACCATGGATAAACTAGGAATCACGGATAGCATTCAATACCTGTTCAATCAACTGGGTTGGGAGAACACTGCTCTGAAAACACGTTTTGCTACCTATAAGGATCTTACCTATGAATTCCTTAGTTCTTTCAGATACATACCAAAGTATGGTTTTGGATCCAACACAGAGCTGACTACCTTCCGAATGTTTGGAATGGACCAAACCCATAGCCGGATGTCACTAGCTAACCTCCTAGGATTTCCTAGCGGACCGCATGTGTTCATCAGTGCAGAAGATGACGATATTGATTTTCAACTCGATCAATTCTGGGGTAGACTCACAGGCGACTATCACCCTGAACCAGACAGAATGTACAATGATGATATTCATAACCCAGCTTTCAGATACTTCCATAAGATACTAGCTCACACCTTGTTTGGGAAAGAAGAAAATATTACTACATTATCTAAAGAGGAGTTATTCATCATGTTCTGTGCTTCTCAGGGACGAACAGCAAATGCAGTGCCTTTCATGATGAGATCTTTCAAACGCCTCACGCAGGAACCACAGACACCTATTCTTATAGGAGGCCTCGTGACAATGATTGCCCACGAGCTTGGCCTTAGATTCTACTTAAATGCAAGCACTCGTTTTGGCACCATCCGACCCATGAACATACAATTCTGCTTTAACAGGCGCATTTTAGGAACTATGGGACTTGGACCGTATGAGTACCTCATTAACGAAAAACCAGTACAGCTATTCACACTGCCTGATCATCTGATGACAAGTATCCACAACAAGGACAACTGGCTCTATGAATTGGATGAGCCTATGGGACCTCCTTCACCACAGTCAACACCACAGAACTATATGTATGACAGTGACCACATCTCTGAGGCACACGACTATATGTATTATGAGGATGTTGTGTATGAAGCTGAAGTAGACCCTACGACTCCTCCGCACTATAACACCTATCCTGAGCCTATCCCTGAGGAGACCACCGACAAAATGGATACCGTTTTACTCCGATTGGACGACGTTGATGCAACTCTGACTAATGTAAAAGCTGACATCGCAGGCATGCACAGCGAACTGGTAGGCTTCATGGATTTAGTCTGCGACCAACTCGATTACTACGCACGGAAATTAGATGAATTGAAGACACGAAAAGACTAGATACTAGTTCTTAGCAGTAGTTTCAGTTTAGTTTAGTCTAGTTTAGTTTCATTTAATCATTTGGATTTTTCGCATTGTTAGTTTTCTTTATGTACTACATATAATCATTTCAATTTTATGTTATTTCAATTCTAGTTTTTATTCAATTATTCTGTTTTCGCATTATTCATTGTTTGTTGGCTGTTATATTATATTGTCGTATCATTACTAAGCCTTAAAGTCACTACGAGAACGCCCTCAGAGCAAAATTCTGCGTTCTGCAGATTTTGCTGCTGTGACGACCGTCACAGGATCCTGACGAGCGTCACGCGGGTGACGACCGTCACACATATGTGACGACCGTCACGAATTCAAAAACTGCTATCTGATATAACAGGGTGCGTGTTCTCTCCCACTACCCCCATTACCACTTCCAATCATCAGAACTCCTACCCCACTACAAATTTTTGTCTTCCCCACATTGCACCATCTATTTCAACTCCAATCTCAACTTCCAAACCACACTTCTGTCAGTTCTTCCCACTCTACAGAAAAACCCCAATCTTCAGAAACCTCTCAATCTTCCAACAATGGCAAGAAATGAAGAAACCCCAAATATCAGCAACATTATCTTCAGCGAAGGTGACTTAGGCGAAAGACAGCGAGCAAACTACATCGCATTCCATCAGAGGTCGCTCCAGCCGACTCATTATCCACACCTTCCATCGCTTACGGAGCTCGGACTCCTTGAAGGCGTAACCTGGATGCTTCAAAGAGAAGGCATCTGGAACCTCTGTACCAATCCACTGCCAACATACGAACAACTCACGCTCGAGTTCTTGAGTTCGTTTACTTACGCAACATCCATCGGCGACCTAAACCAACACTCAGGTGCCGCATGCTTCCGGATGTTCGGCACCAACTATCAGGTGAACCAAAATCAGATTGCCAGCATCCTACAGCTACCCTGCGGCGACAATGCTCACCGCCGCATCATCGATCAGTTCCAGCACGAAGCTTTCGCGTTGTGGTATCAGTTGACCGGCATCAATGCCGATGGTTGGGACTCTCTGCACGCCACACATATCCATAACCCAACCATCCGGTACTTTCACAGAGCGTTGAGCAACATAATCTTCGCCAGGGACAACAACCACAAGGTGAACTCGAAAGAGCTCTTCTTCCTCCATTGCGTCTTCAACAACGAGTCTGTCAATGCCGCTCCGTTCTTGCTTGCTCATATTCAGGCCAACTGCAATCATGGCTTGAAGTCATTTTACTTTGGCGGGATTGTCACTGCCATTGCACTTGGGCTGAACCTTGGCGACCGCCTCCAGCACCTCCATTCCATACCCTCGGTGTTCCTTGACACCGACCACTGCAGAGCCTCTCATCTTATCCGCTCCAGAGCTGACGGCAAATACCATCCGGTAGTGCGTGGCAAGATCGTCCGAAGCATCATCCTTCCATCCCGCACCCGCACACATCCAGAGGATCGTACCAACTGGTTATTTGACCTCATTGCCCCTCCTGCTGTCGTTGTTCCTACTCAGGACCACACCCAAGGTTCTGGCGATGAAATCCAAGCTGAGTTGGACAGGTCCGAGCAGCCAGAGGCATCGCAGCCTCCTCCTCCCGAAGGTACATCCTCTCGCCGCCGCCGCCATCACCCCGTGCCAGACTACACAGAAGAGGACCTCCGCCGCTCTCTAGACCAGCAGGCACAGATACTCGCGATGCTGCAGCAGCAGAATCAGCGAGCTGACCAGTTCGAAGCTTGGCACCGGACTCAAATGCAACAACTTTAAACCGGCCAAGCTACTATCACTGAGAACCTGGCGAATCTGACTTTGCAGGTCGAAGGACTCCGGGACACCGTCTACCACACAGGAGCTATGAGTTATGAGGACAGAGTAGCCCTCGCCAGAGCCAGAGGACGCAGCGCGGACGTGACAGAGGCAGCGGACGTGATTAGTTTTCCATTTTTCCTTATTTGTTTACTATATTTCAGTTATTTGTACTTTCATTTCAGTTGTATCTCCCTCTCGCATGCTTCAAAATCAGTAGGGACACTGATTGAGATAGTGTGGGAGCGGAGCCTTTATTTCCATTCCACTGTACTTTGAATTTCGTAATTTCCATTTAAACACTTTCTATTTTTAGCAAATAAAGCTCGTTTATATATCCTTTTCCCGTTACGCAAACATCCCCACATTATTCAACGTAAACAAAAACTTTCGTTCGTTCCTCAAAAGCAAAAGCATCACGAGAATGCACCCAAGTTCAAAACAAGTTTTGAAACTCCGAGGAAACGACAGTTCTAACAAAACCAGTACCGTCCTGACACCTTAGATCTCCGGTTTATGCGAGTCGGTTTCACTACCTACGCGTACCAAAGTCTCAGGTGTCTACGCAAACTCAACCCCAAGTAGTTTATACTAGCAGTCAGCAGCATCCTAAAACACTTCTAAGCAAGCGACCGATGCAGATAAGTGTATGATCTCCAAAAAGACGAAAAATCATGAAAAGAGAGCTAAATAGCCCAAAAATATAAGACACGTTTCCTTCTAAGTTAGGTGCTCCTCACCCGAGCATTTAGCCCAACGGCACGAAAACTCATTGAAAAATCAATGACATAAGCTTATGATCAATGAAGAAGATCAAAAACAAAAATGAGATCATATTCATTAACAGGTCGACTTGCCATGAAAGTGTACGGACAACGGGCTTAATGTGATTGCGCTAAAACAAACAGGGTGAACTTGCCGCGAGAACCTTGACACCAAGCTACAGTAGCATGACTGGGACCGATTTGCATAAAAAGGAGACCTACGAAGACTTGTAGTCCAGTGTCGTCATGATACTCGTCTTGTTCCTACCAAGAATCCCAATTTTTCCCAACTCTGCGAACGAAGAAGCTGTCTCGTGCTTGCCGACTTTTTCATGTTTTACTTGAGGACAAGCAAAGATTCAAGCTTAGGGGAGTTTGATAACACGAAATCGTATATATATTTTGATGCATAATTCAACTAATGTTTAACCGTTTTCGATCCGATTTCGGGTTATTTCCGTGTTATTTGTCTGATGTTTTTGCAGGTATTCAACGATCACGTCTAAACAAGGCAACATGAAGAAAAGAAGCAATCTCAGATGAAATATGGACGAAAAAGGAGTGAAAACATCATGAAAAGCGCAGAAGGCTATTTTTGCTGATATGACGACCGTCACAGCTCCATGACGAGCGTCACACGGGTGACGACCGTCACACCTTGTGACGACCGTCATGCAGGCAAAAACGCCCCACTTCAATTTCACGTAACAAAAGCAGTTCCAATTCCCACATAGTGGACCACTGCTCCCTAAATTATCTGCCTCAAAGTCCATCATCTTCAATGATAACCGTTGGAATTCCACTTCTATAAAAGGGGAAGAAGGGGACCTCAGAAAGTGTGTTGCATTCATACAACGAAGTGCTGCCAAATTTATTTCCAAAGCATATTTTCCAGTTTAATATTCTTATTTGTTTCTCTTCACTTCTTCTGTATTCCATTTTCATTCTTCTGTAATTTCTACTTTCATTGTACGATCAAATTGGCATAGAGATCAGAATCCTGCCAACATCTGTGGAGGATCTGCCCAAAGGCCAATTGGAATATCTACAGGTTTCTCATTTCAATCGATTCCAGTTTTATTATAATGCAAATTATTATTTATTGCTTCTATTTATGTTTTATCTTTCCCAAATCCATGTCTAGCTAAACTTAAGTAATCGATATATGGTAATAATTCAAATGGGATTTGATAACAACTGGTTGAAAAACTTTCTTTTCAAAAGTAATTTATGGTCTGAGTGTTTAAAATTAATTTACTGAATAAACTTCGTCGCGAAAGCGAGAACTTATTTAAAAGTAGTTTTGCCACGAAAGTGGGAAATTAATTAAGATACGAACCAACAAGCGAAAGCTGCGGTAAGGTCAGATAGTAAACACTAGTCATTCATTTTAATAACAGCGAAATCACTTTAAAATGAATTAGAACTTAGAGATTTCCAAAAAATAATTTTAACCCCGAACGGGATACGAAAGTGTACGTTTGGCCCTTAGAATTATGATTAGCGTCAATAACCATCGTGAGGCGAGAGTCTTCAAATCACCATTTTCTGCTTAAATAAACTTCGAAAATTATTTCATACACCAGTAGCTTGTCAAATCCATGAAGAACACAATTACTACATATCGATTCAATCATTTATAATCTAAGTAGCATTCTTAGTTCCCTTTTAGTGACAATCTTATTCCCTTAAACATATTCTACCTAGCTAAACATAGTAACTCCCGAGAACACTAGTTTGATTACGAGTCCCTGTGGGATCAATATCTATTATTACTACGCGATAGACTGTGCACTTGCAGTTAGGTTGTATTAGACATAGAAAGTCGCGATCAGTGTGTGTGTGTGTGTGTGCGTGCGCGCACGTGTGTGTGTGTTTATGTGTGTGTGTGTGTGTGTATGTGAAAGAGTGTGAGCACGCGTGTGTGTGTGTGGGGGGGGGAGGGGTGTGCACGTGTGTAAACGTGTGTGTGTTCGTTCCCGTATGCGCACGTGTGTGTGTGTGTGTGTCTGTGAGAGAGAGAGAGAGAGAGAGAGAGAGTATGCGCACGCGTGTTTATGTTTGCACGTGCGCGCGTGTGGATGTGGGTGCATGCGCGCGTGAGTGCGTGTGTGTACGTGTGTGTGTGCGCACGCGTGTGTTTGTGCGCGCGCACGTGCGTGTGTGTGTGTGAGTGTGTGCGCACACGGGTATGTGTGTGTGTGTGTGCATGCGCATGTTTGTGTGCATGTGTGTGTGTGCGTGCGTGCGTGTGTGTGTGCGAGCGTGCACATGCGTGTGTGTGTGTGAGTGCGAGGAACACGTGTGCGTGTGTGTGCTAGGGTTTGCACGCACGTGTGTATGTGTGTGTGCGTATGCGTGCGTGTGCGTGTGTGGGTGTGTGCACGTGTGTGTGTGCGTGCGTGTATGTGTGTGTTTGTGCATGTGCGCTTGTGTGTGCGTACGCGCGCACGTGCGCGCTTGTGTGTTTGTGTGTATGTGTGTTTGTGTGTGCGCAGGTGTGTGTATATGTATGAGCGCTCGCGCCTGTGTGTGTTTGTGTTTGTGCGCGCGTTTACGTGTGTGTGTGTGTGTGTGTGCACACACGCGTGTGTGCGTGTTTCTATGTGTGTGCGCATGCATGGGAGCGTGCGTGCGTGTGAGCGTGTTTGCGTGTGTGTGTGTGTGAGAGAGAGAGTGGGTGCACGCGCGTGTGTGTGTATGTGCTTACGTGTGTGTGTGTGTGTGTGTGTGTTCGTGTGAGAGAGAATGCGCATGTGCGTGTGTGTGTCAGATGCGCGCGTGTGTGTGCGTGAGCGCACGCGCGCGCATGTGTTTGTGTGTGTGTGTTAGAGAGAATGTGTGCGCATGTGAGTGTGCATGTGTGTGCGTGTGTGTATGTGTGTGTGCGCGCGTGTGTGTTTTTGTGTGTATGCATATGTGTGTGTGTGCATGTGCGTGTGTGCGCGCGCATGTTTGCGTGTGTGTGTGTGTGTGTGTGTATGTGTTTGTTTGTGTGTGTGGGAAAGAGAGTGTGCAAACGCGCGTGTGAGTGTGCATGTGCGCGCACATGTGTGTGTGTGTGTGGGTGTTCGCGCACGTGTGCGCACACGTGTGTATGTGTAAGTGCTCGTGCGTGCGTGCTTGCGTGCGTGAGTGCTTGCGTGTGTATGTGTGTGCGTGTGTGCGTACGCGTGTGTGTGTGTGCGTATGTGTGTTTGTGTGTGTGTATGTGTGTGTGTGTGTTGTACGCACGCGTGTGTTTTTGTGTCTGCGCAGGTGTGTGTGTGTGTGTGTGTGTGTGTGTGTGTGTGTGTGTATGTGTATCCGTGCGCGTGTGTTTGTGTGTGTGTGTGTGTCTGCGTGCCCGCGTGTGTAAGTGTATGTGCGCGTGGGTGCGTGCGTGGGTGCGTGTGTATGGTGTGGGTGCGCACATCTGTGTGGGTGTGAGCGTGCGCGCGTGTCATTGTGTATGTGTGTGTATGCGTGTGTATGTGTGTGTGTGCGCACGTGTGTGTATGTTCGTACGCACGCGCGTGTCTGTGTGTGTGTGTATGCATGGGCTTGCGTGCGTGTGTGTGAATATGCGCACTTATGTGTATGTCTGCGTGTGTGTGCACGCGCTTGTGTGTGCGTGCGTGTGCGTGCGTGCGTGCAAGCACGTGTTTGTGTTTGTGTGTCTATGTGTGTGTGTGAGAAACTATGAGCTTGCATGTGTGTGTATGTATGTGAGTGTGCGCACGCATGTGTCTGTGTATGTGTGAGCACGCGCATGTTTGTGTATGTTTGCACACACGCATGTGTGTGTGTGCGCGCACGTGTGTGTATGTTCGTATGCATGCGCGTGTTTTTGTGTGTGTGTACGCACATGCTTGTGTATGTGTGTGTGTGTGTGTGAGGGTGTGCGCATGCGTGTGTATGTGTGTGTGTTTGTGTGTGTATGCAAGAGCTTGTGTGTGTGTGTGTGCGTGCGTGTACGTGAGAAAACATGTGGGTGTGTGCAGGCGGGCGTGTGCGCGCGCGTGTGTGTGTGTGAGAGAGAGAGAGAAACAGAGAGAGAGAGTGTGTGCGCACGCGTGGGTGTGTTAGCGCGCGCGTGTGTGTATGTGTGTGTGTGCGCACGCGTGTGTGCGCGCACGCGTGTGTTTGTGTGTGTGTGTGTGTCCGTACGTGTGTGTGTGTGGGTGCATGCATGCGTGAGTGCGTGTGTGTATGTGTGTGTGTACGCACGCGCCCGTGTGTGTGTGTGCGCACGTGCGTGTATGTGTATTTGCGTGTGCGCATGCGTGTGTATGTGTGTATGTGTGGGTGTGCGCGCACGTGTGTGTGTCTGCATGCGCGCGTGTGTATGCTTGTGCGTGTCTGCACGCGCGTGTGTGTGTGCGTGCGAGCGTGCATGTGTGTGTATGTGTGCGTGCGAGCGTGCATGTGTGTGTATGTGCATACGCATGCGTGTGTGTAAGTGTGTGGCACGCGCGCGCGTTTGTGTTTCGGTGTGCGCGCACGTGTTTATGTGTTTGTGTGCATATGTGTGTGCGTGTGTGTGTGTGTGTGCACGTGTGTGTGTATGTGTGCGTGCGTGTGTGTTTGTGTGCGTGTAAGCGCGGACTGGCGCGCTTGTGTGTTTGTGTGTGTGTGTGTGCGTGTGTGTGTGGGATCCGCGCGTGAGTGTGTGCGTGTGTGTGTGTGTGTGAGCGCACGCGCGCGCATGTGTTTGTGTGTGTGTGTTAGAGAGAATGTGTGTGCATGTGAGTGTGCGTGTGTGTGCGTGTGTGTATGTGTGTGTGCGTGCGCGTGTGTGTTTTTGTGTGTGTGCATATGTGTGTGTGCATGTGCGTGTTTGCGCGCGCACGTTTGTGTGTGTGTCTGTGTGTGTGTATGTGTGTGTGTGTGTTTGTTTGTGTGTGTGGGAAAGAGAGTGCGCAAACGCGCGTGTGTGTGTGTGCGCGCACGTGTGTGTGTGTGTGGGTGTTCGCGCACGTGTGCGCACACGTGTGTATGTGTAAGTGCTCGTGTGTGCGTGCTTGCGTGCGTGAGTGCTTGCGTGTGTATGTGTGTGCGTGTGTGCGTACGCGTGTGTGTGCGTGTGTGTGTTTGTGTGTGTGTATGTGTGTGTGTGTTGTGCGCACGCGTGTGTTTTTGTGTCTGCGCAGGTGTGTGTGTGTGTGTGTGTCCGTACGCGTGTGTTTGTGTGTGTGTGTGTGTGTCTGCGTGCCCGCGTGTGTAAGTGTATATGCGCGTGGGTGCGTGCGTGCCTGCGTGTGTATGGTGTGTGTGCGCACGTCTGTGTGGGTGTGAGCGTGCGCGTGTCATTGTGTGTGTGTATGTGTGCGTGTGTGCGTGTGTATGTGTGTGTGTGCGCACGTCTGTGTATGTTCGCACGCACGCGCGTGTCTGTGTGTGTGTATGCATGGGCTTGCGTGCGTGTGTGTGAATATGCGCACTTATGTGTATGTCTGCGTGTGTGTGCACGCGCTTGTGTGTGCGTGCGTGTGTGTGCGTGCGTGCAAGCACGTGTTTGTGTTTGTGTATCTATATGCGTGTGTGAGAAACTATAAGCTTGCGTGTGTGTGTATGTGTGTGAGTGTGCGCACGCATGTGTCTGTGTATGTGTGAGCACGCAATGTTTGTGTATGTTTGCACACACGCATGTGTGTGTTTGCGTGCATGTGTGTGTATGTTCGCATGCACGCGCGTGTTTTTGTGTGTGTGTACGCACGTGCTTGCGTGTGTGTGTGTGTGTGTGGGTGTGCGCACGCGTGTGTATGTGTGTGTGTGTGTGTGTGTGTGTGCAAGAGCTTGTGTGTGTGTGTGTGCGTGCGTGTACGTGAGCAAACGTGTGTGTGTGTGTGTGCGCGCGCGTGTGCCCACGTGTGTGTGTGTGAGAGAGAAACAGAGAGAGAGAGAGAGAGTGTGTTCGCACGCGTGGGTGTGTTAGCGTGCACGTGTGTTTCTGTGTGTGCGCGCACGTGTGTGTGGGCGCGCACGCGTGTGTGTGAGCGGAAGCGCACGCGCGCACGCGTGTGTTTGTGTGTGTGCATGTGTACGTACGTGTGTGTGTGGGTGCATGTGTGCGTGAGTGCGTGTGTGTATGTGTGTGTGTACGCACGCGTGTGAGTGTTAGCGCGCACACGCCCGTGTGTGTGTGCGCACGTGCGTGTGTGTGTATTAGCGTGTGCACATGCGTGTGTATGTGTGTATGTGTGGGTGTGCGCGCACGTGTGTGTGTCTGCACGCGCGCGTGTGTGTGCTTGTGCGTGTCTGCGCGTGCGTGTGTGTGTGCGTGCGAGCGTGCATGTGTGTGTATGTGTGCGTGCGAGCGTGCATGTGTGTGTATGTGCGTACGCATGCGTATGTGTAAGTGTGTGGCACGCGCGCGCGTTTGTGTTTTAGTGTGCACGCACGTGTTTGTGTGTTTGTGTGCGTATGTGTGTGCGTGTGTGTGTGTGTGCACGTGTGTTTGTATGTGTGCATGCGTGTGTGTTTGTGTGCGTGTAAGCGCGCACAGGCGCGCTTGTGTGTTTGTGTGTGTGTGTGTGTGTGTGTGGGATGCGCGTGTGTGTGCGTACGTGCGTGTGTGTGCGTGAGCGCACGCGCACGCATGTGTTTGTATGTGTGTGTTAGAGAGAATGTATGCGCATGTGAGTGTGCGTGTGTGTGCGTGTGTGTATGTGTGTGTGCGCGCGCGCGTGTGTTTTTGTTTGTGTGCATATGTGTGTGTGCATGTGCGTGTGTGCGCGCACACGTTTGCTTGTGTGTCTGTGTGTGTGTTTGTGTGTGTGTGTGGGAAAGAGAGTGCGCAAACGCGCGCGCGTGTGTTTGTGTGTGTATGGGTGTGGGCGCGCGTGTGCGCACGCGTGTGTATGTGTAAGTGCTCGTGCGTGCGTGCTTGCGTGCGTGCGTGCGTGAGTGCTTGCGTGTGTGTGTGCGTGTGTGTGCGTGCACGCGCGTGTGTGTGTGTTTGTGTTTGTGTGTGTGTGTGTGTGTCTGTGTTGTGCGCACGCGTGTGTTTTTATGTCTGCGCAGGTGTGTGTGTGTGTCTGTGTGTCCGCGCACGTGTGTTTGTGTGTGTGTCTGCGTGGCCGCGTGTGTAAGTGTATGTGCGCGTGGGTGCGTGCGTGCCTGCGTGTGTGTGGTGTGTGTGCGCACGTCTGTGTGGGTGTGAGCGCGCGCGTGTCATTGTGTGTGTGTGTGTGTGCGTGTGTGCGTGTGTTTGTGTGTGTGTGTGCGCACGTGTGTGTATGTTTGCACGCACGCGCATGTTTGTGTGTGTGTGTGTACGCACGGGCTTGCGTGTGCGTGCATGCGTGCAAGCACGTGTGTATGTTTGTGTGTGTGTGTGAGAGAAACTATGAGCATGCGTGTGTGTGTATGTGTGTGAGTGTGTGCACGCATGTGTCTGTGTATGTGTGAGCACGCGCGTGTTTTTGTATGTTTGCACACACGCATGTGTGTGTGTGTGTGCGCACGTGTGTGTATGTTTGCATGCACGCGCGTGTTTCTGTGTGTGTATGTGTACGCACGTGCTTGCGTATGTGTGTGTGTGGGTGTGCGCACGCGTGTGTATGTGTGTGTGTGCAAGAGCTTGTGTGTGTGTGTGTGTGCGTGCGTGTACGTGAGCAAATGTGTGTGTGTGAGCGTGCGCGCGCGTGCGCATGTGTGTGTGTGTGAGAGAGAAACAGAGAAAGAGTGTGCGCGCACGCGTGGGTGTGTTAGCGCACGCGTGTGTTTCTTTATGTGTCTGTGTGTGCGCGCACGCGTGTGTGTGAGAGGAAGTGCACGCGCGTGCAGACACGTGTGTGTTTGTGTGCGTCCGTGTGTGTTTGTGTGCGTGTAAGCGCGCACAGGCACGCTTGTATGTTTGTGTGTATGTGTGTTTCTGTGTGTGCACGTTTGTGTGTGTGCATGAGCGCGCGGGCATGTGTTTGTGTGTGTGCGCGCGTGTGCGCGTGTGTGTGTGCACACACGCGCGTCTGGGTGTTTATGCGTGTGTGCGCCTGCATGCGTGCGTCCGTGTGTTCGTATGTGTGCTTGCACGCACATGTGTGTGTGTGTGAGAGAGTGTGTGCGCACGCGTATGTGTGTGTGCTTGCGTGTGTGTGTATGTGTCTAAACATGTGCGCGCGCGCGTGTGTGTGTGTGTGTGCATGGGTGTGTTTATGTGTGCGCACGCGCTCACATGTGATTGTGTGTGTGTGTGCACACGCGTCTGTGTATGTGTGTGTGTGTGTGTGTGTGTGTGTGTGTGTGTCTGTGCATATGCGCGTGTGCGTGTGCGT
>OZ012739.1:395207836-395250336 GCA_963859935.3 Lathyrus sativus | reverse complement strand
TCGCGGTACGTGGTGCAATTCCACCTTGTCAAAGAAAGGCAACAATCTCCTTGCATAATTCATATAGGGTATCAAATTGGGCTGACGTGTCTCCCATTCTCCTTTAATCTGATTCACCACTAGAGCTGAGTCTCTGTATACATCCAGGTTCTTGATTCTCAAATCAATGGCTTCTTCCAGACCCATGATGCAAGCCTCATATTCCGCCTCATTATTGGTAACAGGAAATGTCAGTCGGGCAGTAAATGGGATGTGCGACCCATGAGGAGTAGTGATAATTGCACCTATTCCGCTACCATAGGAATTTACAGCTCCGTCAAACATCAACTGCCATTTGGAACCCAACTCTGGTCCTTCGTCCGACAACGGTTCTTCACAATATTTCATTTTCATGTACATGATATCCTCGTCAGGAAAATCAAACCTCATCGATTGGTAGTCCTCAACCGGCTGCTCAGCAAGGTACTCTGACAGAACGCTACCTTTAATAGCCTTTTGCAAGACATATTGGATATCGTATTATGTTAACACCATCTGCCATCGAGCAATTCTTCCGGAGAGTGTCTACTTCTCAAACACATATTTGATTGGATCCATCTTTGAAATTAGCATGGTTGTATGATTCAGCATGTATTGTCTCAAACGTTTGGCGGCCTAGGCTAGCGCGCAACACGTCTTCTCGAGCATTGAGTATCTGGACTCACAGTCGGTAAACTTCTTACTCAAATAGTAGATCGCATGCTCTTTACGTCCGGTCTCGTCGTGTTGACCGAGAATACAACCCATACTTTCCTCAAGAACCGTTAAATACATAATCAAAGGTCTCCCGACCACTGGGGGTATCAAAACAGGAGGTTCCTGCAAGTATTCTTTTATCTTGTCGAATGCCTTTTGACAATTTTCATTCCAGGTCAACACCTGATCCTTTTTCAACAACTTGAATAACGGCTCGCACGTCGCAGTTAGGTGAGATATGAACCGAGCAATGTAGTTCAACCTCCCTAAAAACCCACGCACTTCTTTTTCGGTTTTAGGCGTCGGCATTTCTTGTATAGCTTTTATCTTTGCAGGATCAACCTCTATTCCCTTTTCGCTCACAATAAACCCCAGCAGTTTACCCGATCTCACCCCAAAGGTGCACTTGTTAGGGTTCAGTCTCAACCTGAACTTCCTAAGTCTTTTGAACAGTTTCAGCAGATTAACCAAATGCTCCTCCTCTTTCTGAGATTTGGCAATCATATCATCAACATAAACCTCGATCTCTTTGTGCATCATGTCATGAAAGAGCGTCATCATAGCACATTGATATGTTTCCCCAGCGTTCTTCAATCCGAAGGGCATCACTTTGTAGCAAAATATTCCCTAGGGAGTAATGAAGGTAGTCTTCTCCATGTCTTCTGGTGCCATTTTGATCTGATTATAGCCTAAGAAGCCGTCCATGAAGGAGAATACGGAGAATTGAGCAGTGTTATCAACCAGCACATCAATGTGAGGAAGTGGAAAGTCGTCTTTCGGGCTCGCCCTGTTCAAATCACGGTAGTCTACACACATTCGCACTTTGTCGTCTTTCTTTGGCACTGGTACTATATTAGCGACCCATGACGGATGAGTTGTAATGGCTAGGAAACCAGCATCCCACTGTTTTTGAACTTCCTCCTTGATTTTCACAGCCATGTCCGGTCTGGTTCTTCTGAGTTTCTGCTTAACAGGCGGACATTCCTCTCGCAACGGCAGACGGTGCACAACCTTGTCCGTATCCAACCCAGACATATCCTCGTACGACCAAGCAAATATATCACTATACTCTCGCAGTATCTCAATTAGCCTTTGCTTGATGTCGCTTTGCAGCGCAACCCCTATACGGATATTTCTCACAGCTTCTTCCGATCCCAAGTTGATAATCTCAATTTCCTCCTAATGAGGCAGAATGATTCTCTCTTCCTGTTTCAACAAACGAGTCAGCTCCTCTGGCAAGTCGCTATCCTCAACAATCTCTTCCTCTGCTTGGAATACCGGGTGCTCGAAGTCGAAACGAGTCATAGGCGGTTCATAGAAGATGTCATCTGAAATATTAGTCCTGCAAAGGAAATGGTTAAACGCTTCAAAACGCAAACAAAGCAAATAACCACGTTGCCATTTATTGTTAAAGTAAAAACAAGAAAAACAGGGATCACAATATTTGTATATGAAAAACGCCTTTATTTCATGATTAAAACAGTGCAATACACATAATCAAGTAGCCCTAAGGTAAAATCACTATGCCCCGGGTAGGCCATAGGATTATTCAACAATTGAAAAAACAAATCATTACTGTTTAAGAGTCACTGGGACAGTTTCCCAGATGGACCAGTTGCAGAGACTTTGTCCTGACACGCTTGGCTTGATCCACGCGTCCATATCGCAGTCACTATCTCCGTCTTCAACATCGGAAATAGCGTTGATTGTCTCAAAGCACACCCCGCTTGGCGTAATCGTTATCGGTCCCTTGAACCTGGGCGCTCCTGAAGATGATGCTGACGACGTTGGTCGATACCCTAGCCCAAACTTGTCATTCTTCATGGGAATCTCCAAAACCTGCCCCCAACCTTTAGTCTCACCAATCTGCACTAAAGCCTGAGCTTCCTTGTAGGATGACACTGCCACCTCTGGTATTTTGCTGGGACCCTAAACTTTGTCTTTAATTCGCAACCCTTCGAAGGCTTGACAAGGTGTCTTGTGTATTTCTCCGTCGACCTCAACATATCTGAACGATGACAGGTGACTGACCAAAATGTCCTCCTCACCGCAAACGGTAACAACACTATCACCCACCATGTACTTCAACTTCTGATGCAAGGTGGACGTTACGGCCCCTGCAGCGTGGATCCATGGGCGCCCAAGAAGGCAGCTATAAGCTGGATGGATATCCATGATGTAGAATTCGATATCAAAAATTTCTGGCCCCACCTGAAGTGGTAATGTTATTGACCCAAACACTGATCTTTTCGTCCCGTCAAATGCCCTCACAACCAAATCGCTGGGCGTGCAAATAACTCCCCGTACGTCCAATTTCATCATGGCTTTCTTTGGCAATACGTTCAACGACGATCCAGTATCCACCAATACACGTGACATTACGGTGCCCCGGCATTCCACCGATACATGCAAAGCCATGTTGTGCTCTCGACCCCTGAGTGTTAGATCAAAATCTGTGAAACCCAGGCTATGTCCAGCATTGACATGTGCCATTATCCCTTCTAACTGATTTACAGAAACTTCTTGAGGCACAAATGATGTATCCAGAATCTTTAGCAAGGCGTTCCGGTGGGCCTCGGAACATAACAACAACGACAAGATAGAAATCTTCGACGACGTCTACTGTAGGTGTTCAACAATTTTGTAGTCGCTTTTGCGAATCAGTCTCATGAACTCCTCTACGTCCTTGAGCAACGTATCCTTTTCTTTCAATTGAGTAGGCTCGCCTTCATTTACTTTGGCTTTGCCTTTGGCCAATCTCTCTGCTTCTATTTCAGGTGAGGTAAAGATCCTTCCGCTACGGGTCATGCCCCCCGTTCCAACGACATTATCAACAGCCCCAGCTGGCTGGCTATTCATCACAATCTTTTCATCGTTGCAATATGCTTCTAATCCATATATCCACGGGACAGCTTTCGTACTCTAAAAGGGAACAGGCCCTGCTTTGGTAATTGTAATAGTTGGCCGCTGGGCGGGCGCCGTTATCGTTATAGTCTTCCTCGGGATCGTCACCGTTGCAATATCATTCTGCTTATCACATAATGCCTCCACAGGCTTCTCAACCGCAGTTCGATCAAATTGCAAGGTCCCTTCGTCGATCATGGCCTGAATGCCCCGCTTCAAATCAGTACAACCCCCAGGCTGGGTCTAACACTCTAAACAGTATTCATCACAACCAGGGAATACTCCCCCTCTGAGCAACCTGCTTTTCACCTCACTCAATGGTGTATTCAGTTTGTTAACATCCATCACCAAGTTCAAATTTTCTTCTGTTAAGATAGCATTTGCCCCATGATTAGGCATAGGCTGTTGTACAATGTTGGGCCCCACCTAGCCAAAGTTGATGGCTTTACTGTCCAACAAGTCTTGAACTTTATGCTTGAAAGCATGACAAGATTCTACATCATGTCCGGGCGCCCCGGAATGGAATTCGCAATGCTTATTAGCGTCATACCCATAAGGAAGTATCGGTCCTGTAGGCGGTTCCAATGTTCTTTTCTCGACCAAATTCAACCCCAGCAGTGTCTGAAGAAGCTCTACATATGTCGACGGAGGCTTATCAAATACCCTCTTCGGCTTTGCATTCTGAAACCTTCTCTGACCCTAATTCTGCCTTTGCTGCTGCGGCTGTTGTTGCTGTTGTTGCTGTTGTTGTGGTTGGATTGGAATAGTAACACTGGCTATTTGTTGAGGTTGAATGTACTGATTTCTACCTCTTCCCCGACCTCTACCACCAAACACAGCGCTTGTATCACCCTGCCGTCTTCCGCCGAACGCTTTTCTCGCACCCCAGCTGAAGTAGATTCACCTGCCTGAATCTTTCCAATTTTAATTCCATTTTCGATCCTCTCTTCCATAAGGATCATATCGGAGAAGCTACCCATTGAAACATTGAGTAACTTGTCATAGTACATTCCTGTAAATTTCCCCACAAACATGTCATTCATCTCCCTTTCAACCAAAGGAGGGTGCACCTGAGCTGCCATATCGCGCCACCGCTGCACGTACTCTTTGAAACTTTCACCACTTTTCTGCGACAGACTTTGCAACTGAACTCTGTTTGGCGCCAAATCGCTGTTATATTTGTAATGCATAACGAAGGCATCAGCCAACTGCTTCCAACTTCTAATCTTAGTGGGCTCCAGTCCCATGTACCATTCCAATGATGGTCCCGATAAGCTATCCTGAAAGAAATGCATGAGCATCCTTTCATCATTGGAATATGCAGACATCCTTCTATAATAAGAACGTACATGGACCTTTGGGCAGGTATCCCCTTTATATTTGTCGAATGTTGGAGCGTTGAATTTTAATGGCACCCTCAGCCCCGGTACCAACCCCATAGTAGTCATATCTAACCCAGCAGAGTTCTGATTAACCACACCTTTCATCTGCTCTTCTAGCATTCTGATTGAACAGGGTCAATGGGGGCCTCAGGTCCCATACCTCTTCCCGAAAAAGCGTCGTCCTGTTGATCCACATTCCAGTCATTGACATACCCATCGTAACCCATGTTACGGCCAAATCCGTGCTGATTGAACATAGTACCCTGTCCTCGGTTGCCGAATCCTTGATTGACCCCAGCAGGTCCAAAGCCATTATTGAAAGGAAATGCTCCAGCGCCGTTGTTATTCACATTACCGAATCCACCATTACCGTGGCCATACCCTTGATTGTTGCCGTAACCATCATTACTAAAGCCTTGATTATTGAACCCGAAGTTCCCGTCCTGATTGACATTGCCATACCCATTGTTTCCGAAGCCATCATTGTCACCGAATCCTTGATCGGCATCCCCAGTGTTTCCTTTGTTGTTAACAACATGCCCATCACCACCATTTCCAGTATTGCCATTACCAGCGCCAGCACCTGCACCAGTACCAGTGTTTCCGTTGACAGTCACAACAGGTGGAGTAACTACCGGTATCTCATCCTCCCGGTGAGGAGTTCCAACAGAATGGTGGTCAGTATTGCCATTTCCGTTTGTCCGCGTCAGCAGCGGCTGCACCAAGGTCTGAAGGCTCTCCTAGCCCTTGGCCATGCTCTCCATAGCTTGCATGAACAGAGTCAGCTTCTCACGGATTTCCTACATCTCGACTTGAACTTGATCCATTGCTTTCTTACAGTTGTTTATAGTTGAGTAGCGGTGGATTCTTTGGTCGTCAATCCTGAAAAACCTGTGAGATGCAGGAAATAAGATACAGATTCAACAAGTAACTGGAAATGCAAAAATGAATATGCAGATGCAATATGTGTCTGTGCGTTAGGGAGATCAACCCCTGATTCTAGTGCCAAAGTGCCAGTGTAGTGCCAGTGCTAAGAAGCTTGGATTCATTCATGGGGAAAACATCTCATATATTGCTGAAAAGCCCATCAAGGCAGAAATACAATATCACTGAGTGTACAATAACAAGAAGGCATGACCTCAACCAACAATCCTGGTGATGGCCAGCACAATGCAAATAAAGCATATACAACAGCGCATAAAGTAATCAAGTGCGACCATATGCCCGATACTCCTCTAACAATTTCTTAGTCTTGGGATGATCTGGCTGGGAAAGCAACCCTTCAACGAGCGAGTCTCTTTGCCTGATAACATGCTGGAGATCCCCAATGGATTCCTCCCAAGCACCCTCTCCAAAGCACTCCTCCAGCTTCCGCTTCTGAGATGCAGACTCTTTCTTACGCTTGACAACTTTGTTCAACAAATTCTGAACGTCGTATCTCCATATAACCTCTTCTTCAAACTTTTTCTGGCTAGCCTTCAACTGATCTTCCAGTTCAGAGATCTGCTGCTTCAATCTGTCTTCTCTTTCTTTATTATTGATCAGTGTAGCATTCCAAGTTTTGTTGAATGCGGAGATCTCCCGGTAAGCTATATCAAGTGCTTTCTTCTTAGACTCCAGCATGTCATGAGAGCTCTTGAAATCTATCCCCAAACGTTCACGCTTCTTTCGTTGTTCAGTCAGTTTTGTGCCTAACTGGTTCACCAGCTTTGTTTGCTGCTCGAAGGAATATACGGCTTCATTCCTTTCGCTCCTGAGTTGCACTAGCTCTTCTTCCAACTTCTCATTGGCTTTCATCAGCTCTTCTTTCTCCTTCACAACCTGCTCATATCTCTCAATAGACACAGTAGTTGTCTCCTCAACCACGAGGGGAGTAGGAGGTAATACTGCAGGAAACGGCATCAGCGCCTGCTTTTCCCTATTTTGGATCCAGACTTGGTACAGAGCATAGGCTTGACTATCATTCTTACCCAACAATGGCTTACCCTTCTTGCAGATGTTATTCCAAGCATGCTGAAGCTTGGATAACAATTCTCCCTTCAAATCACCTGTGAAGTACAGAGATTCCTGCACTTCCTCCTCTTTTGGCGGGCTTCTCAAAGCATAACCGAATTGCCTGATCAACAATGACGGATTGTAGTTAATGTACCCTTTCCTCCCAATCAGAGGAACGTTAGGATATCATGTGCAGCTGTAGATAATCTCAGATCCCAGTAAATCCCTATCAAACCAGACAACATCTTCTGAAGAAAGCCCCATCAGACGCTCAGACCATTCCACCGTAGCTGCAGACTCAGCAAAGATACCCTTCTTAGGCAGGTGACTATCAAACCACATATACAACAAAGGCACACAACAAGAGACGTTCTTGCCCCTACTATTCTCGTTCTTATAATGCAGAGAATGATAGAAGTCTCCAATCAGTGTAGGCACAGGATTGCCTGAAGCAAATATATGGAATGCACCTAAATCAACAAAGTCAGGCATATTAGGGAACAATATAATGCCATATATACACAAAGCAAGGATAGCATTAAACACAATCCAACAGCCACTCTTGGCATACTCTTGTGCTTTCCCAACCAAGAACTTGAGAGAAAAACCAGAGACTCCATTCCACGAGGTTAACAGCAACTCCGAGGAGTCTAAAAGCAAAGCAACAACCAAATCCTCCAGCTTGGGCTCAGCACCCATATGAATGAAGGGTGCCCTGTTCTAAATGGTTATCTCCAAAATCTCAGCATATTCCTCCATGGTCGGAGCCAGAATGAAGTCAGGGAAAGTAAAACACCTCAGCGGGGGATCATAGAACTGCATCAGCGCGTACAATCCGTTCAGCTCATACGTGGATGGTTTGCAAACCAACCTAAGCAATTTCCCATAACTCTTCCTGAAACTTCTCTTCACATCATCATCAGCTAAAGACATCAAACCAAGCAAAGAAGAAACATCTGGAGTAGGCAACTTGTAAGCCACAGTCTTCTTCAAAGTATCCATGATAACAGCAGACAGAAATCCGGGAAACTAGAATCAGAGGGTATGAAATGCACCTGCAGCACAGACACACGTTAATGATATGCAAAATGAGTATGCAACAATGCAATATGCAAACATGCAACAGGGATCAAGTGATATATTGCTGAAGAGACTCATCCACATCTGTCTCAACAGACCCACAATACTGCTCAAACCTGGTCTCAACAGACCCATAACAATGCTTCACTTTGGTCTCAACAGACCCAAGACAATGCTCCAGCTTGGTCTCAACAGACCCACAACACTGTCCTGATGAAGAACCCCAAGTAACCACACATACTGATCCAATATCAAGAAAACCGGGTAGTCTGGAGGTCAAGTTTCCTGCATGCCCCAATCCCTCTCACAGGTAGGTGTCCTATCAACTGACACAAGGTACGGCATCACAGATTTTCAAGACTGATGATACGATACCTAGAAGGTGTGGCATCATCATATCCTGAAGAGGCCTCACTTAGACAACTTCCAATTGATCGGTCCCCGGAGTCGACAATCCAACTAACCAACAACCCCCTCAACCCAAAGGATTGAAAAAGAAGTCAACCAGAAGAACCTCGTCCGAGCGTGGATTTTGCGGGACATTAGCACATGCAAGACATGCACGTGCCCACTACTTTCCACAACTAATTCTAGGTGCACTCAAGCCCAGGTCCGGCTTATCTCTCAATCTGACCCCCTACCCAGCATAACAACAATAATATAATGCTAAAATTAAATATAGAAAGGTAAATCCATACAAAACCCACGACGGGAAAACAAGCGCTAGGATTGACTCGCGTAGGGAACCGTTGGAGTCCCAGCAGAGTCGCCAGTTGTCGCTACTGCGAAAATCGGCGCCGACTATGACAGAAGAGTCGCCACCGTGCGTTATTTATCCCAACGGAGGGAAAGGAAATGCTCAGAGTAAACCTAATGCAAAACGGGAAAGGAATGGTCGTCGCAACCAAGTCTTGGATTCGGGAGTCGATTACGCAAGGGGAAGGTATTAGCACCCCTCACGTCCACCGTACTCAACGGGATCCACGCTTGTTTTCTGGTACGGATTGTTATTCTATCTACTCTACAGGTCTGGGTTAAAAATAAAAGAAAATGACTCGGCAAAGTATCGCACTTTATGCCTACGTATTCCCGTCTGGAATGAGAAATCAGAGTCAATGTAGTTCGCCTACCTACCGGAAAGGAGGGGAAGGTTGCTCGCTAGGATACGACATCTTATGCCTACGTACTTTCATACAACATGAAAGATCAGAGCAAACGTAGTTCGGGCTACGGAAGACACAAGCTTGTCTGACTGTTTTTTATTACCTTCAAAAAGGGTTTTTTCTTGATTAAGAATCCAAGCGGACAGAAATGACACTTTGATGTTTGTTTTGAATCTTTTATGAAAGAAATGTTTTTTAGTTTGTTTGCAATCTCTGACGCACTAGAGACTATTATTTGAGAGTGACTACGTCGCGTGTCACCCAAAGGGTGCCACACTAAGCAGCCAGACTACTGGAAAGAAGCTCTCCAGCAACCCTTTCTCGAATAGCTTAAGGCTCGTAACGTACGACATCGATTAACCTTATTACTGTGCTTTTGAGTTGTTTTAAGATAAGAAGAGAAAGAAGCTCTAAAAACCTAAGGTTGAAAAGGGAATAAAAACTAACCTAATGTTGTCATGCATGGATAAGAATCCTAATGTCTGTCATAATTTCCTCCTGCACAGAGGAAATCAGAGATCCTAGGGGATAAACAGAAAAGAAAGCAAGCAAATACAGTAAAATGCATGCAATGCAGCAGTACAAGCGAGGCAAGGGAGTCCCGCTCAACCTCGAACCTGGAAAAACAACATGCAAAGTGAATCAACATTCACTTCAAACCTAGGGGGCAAGCTGCACAAGCCAACAAACAATACAGAAAACAAAAACCAAAGCAGAGGAGGCATCCCAAGCAGCAGCATCAAACTCCTACACTAAACAGCACAAGCAGCAGCTCTGACAGCAACAGGTTGATAAACAGCAAACAGTTGACAGCAACAACCTTCATCTTCATCAAGCACCAAGCTTCAACAAGCTTCAAACTTCAACAAGAAACCAACTTAAACCAGCAAACTTCAACCAGTAAACAACTTCAACAAGCTCCTAACTTCAACAAGCAGCAAAACCCTAGCTTCAACAAGCACAAAATTCATTCTCAAAAAGCTTCAACAAGCACTAAATTTTCTCTTTATCAAGCTTCAACAAGCACCTCTAAGGGAGAATCATTCAACAAGATCAAGCTGAAGTGTTAAGAAACTCAATGACAACCAAGGGAAGCCATTAAGGTCTTAACACTGTAATAGGAAGGCATCCTCAAAGTTCTACTCTTAAAGCATGCCATTCATCCCTCCAAAGGAGAGATGTGACTTCTTTAAGAGGACTCTATGTCATTGGATTGAATGGAGATGAACAATATACTCCATGTTTGAAGAAACAAGCAACTAATCTAATGCTCTTCCTAAAACCCTAGTTTCCCTAAGCTCCTGTCAAACACTCCACAAGAGGACAAGGCTTCACCTCCAAGCTCCTTCAAGCTCTCCAAATAACCTTCAATTGGTCTTCATCTTCATCCAAGCACAAGAGCACCACCACCCTAATCTAAGGGGAACTATTGAATTAAACTAGTCAAGTTAGTTCATCAGAAACAACTAGAAGTTAGTCTTAAAACTAAATCTAATTAAAATACCAAAAATGATTGTAAAATACTATAAAAAAATCTAAGGGTTCCTAAACCTCTTAAGAATCACTCCATACAAAAACCAGGGGGTTAACCAATCATTAAGACCTAAAACTATGCCCTAAACCTAAGGGTACTATCCTAAAACCCTAATTCTACACCACTTAATGTTCAATGTTCAAACTAGCCTAAAATTCTCTCACAAAATTATTAGAAAATTACTAGGGATACATGCATATCTAAGCTATCTATTCCAAAAAGAATCACCTCAAAATCATACACCAAACACCCATACTAAAATCAGCAAGATGACATATCAAACAAATTGAATTTAAAAGCAATTAAAATGCAAAAAATGCAATTAAATTCAAAATGCATGAATTAATAAACTATTAATCCTATAAAATTCTAGACTCTTTAAGGAGTCAGGGGGAAAAATATATCCTAAAAAGACTAATTTTCCTATTTGTTATGAATTTAATACTAAACTATATGAAAACATGAAAAATAAAAGAAAATATAAAGAAAAAAGGTAAATGCGCGTGGTAAATAGCAATATTATCATGTTGTTTTCCAGGCTGGGCCCAAAGGTGGGGTGCGCGTAGAAAGTTTTAACTAAGCCCAAACCAAATAATAGAAAATAATGGAAAATAAAGGGAAATTGGGAAAACCATGTGGCAAATAGCAATTAATCCTAGTGCAAATCCTCAATGGGCCTGAACGCAGGGTGTGAAGAGCAATGATTCACTAAGCCCGGAACAAATGAATTAATGAAACGATGCGCTTTGTTCTCATTCTCACTCTCTTCAGATTTTAAAACGAAATCAAGGTCGTTGGTTCTTTACTTTGGTCAAGGGTCAAACAAGATCCAACGAGTTATGGTTCATCTTCTCCAAATGAGTTTGAATATGGGAGGGAAACTCAGACGGTGGCCTGAGCTTTGCGCCACCGTCGTCTCCGGTGAGGCCTCCATAAAACACCATCAAACATCAAAACTTAACATCCTATCCTACTTAAAATTTCATCCTGAATCCAATTATGATCTCCAAATTCAATGATTCTCATCCTAACTCCAAAACCGATCCGAGTTTCAGAAAATTCACAAATCTTGATCATCTCAAAACCTAAAACTAATGGCCCTATTCTCATCTACATGCATCACTGGTTAAATCTTGCTATCTAAACATGATTAACACTTCAAGAATCAAGGATTATCCTTCTCAACAGAAATCTTGCACTGACCTAGAGCGTCTCGAATCACTCCAATTTTTGACTGAAATCCATCCTAGCCTCATCAATAATCTATCCTCATGCCAAATCCTAATTAATTCCATATAATCTAAGCCACAAGTTGAAAAATGCAAACCTGGTTTAATGTGATGAACAGAGTATGAATTCCTTCAAATCAAGCTCCAATTCTTTCCAGAATCAATCAATAACTCCTTGTGAAGCTTCTGAGATCAACAAATTGCTCTGAATGTGCCTTGATCTCCAATCACGATTTTTGATGTAGCCCTGCAAATGCAACTTGCTTCCTCTGATTCCTTGCTCAATCCTTCCCAAAAAACTATATGAACACATTGCAAATGTTATATAGAAGTGGATAGAACCCTCTAGAAACTTCTGTAACCAACTGAATGAGATTTTCAATTTCTCATGCACTTCCAAAATCTCATATGCAACTGTCAGGTTTTGCTCTGCCACAACTCTTGGTTTTACTTGAATTTCTCCTCTCCTGACATTTTGAAATGAATGGGATGTGTATCTTCCTTGTTTTTGATCCCATGGTAATGGATTGATATGTTGCTTCCACCTTAAGTCACAAAATGAAAGTGTGTGAAAATGGCCTCAATTCAAAAATGTGATAATGCCATCATTCTTAGAATGCTTTTTCTAATCAATTTGGCATATAACATGAGCTTGTTTGGCCATAAATCAAGAAATTCCATTTTTTGGCCTTTTAATGCTTTTAATTTCTTCCTTTTTAAGCCATTTCAAGCAACTTTGTGTTCCAAGCTAAACCAAACTCTCATGACCACTTGGTTGCACTCAAAACATAATTTTGAATGAGTTTCATGTTGAACAATTTTCCATTTGAAGCTTGCAAGTTGGAGTTATGGACCTATGACCACAAATGACCTATAATCACCAATATCCAAAATACCCCTGGCTTGCAAAGATCATAACTTGAGTTCTACAAATCCTATCAAGGACTTCTATTACTCTATGGAAAGCTAAGACCAATATGTACAACTCTCATGTTGGCCAAAAATCCATTTGAAAATTCCTTGAAGGGCAAAACTTGCTTGGAAGTCAAGTGACTTTCACAGATAAATTTCATAGTCATCTGATGACCTGTAACTTGCAAGGACCATAACTTGAGTTCTATAAATCCCATTGAGGACTTCTAGTACTCAAATTAAAGGTATTGAGATGATATACAAGTTTTATGTTAGCCAAATATCCATTTGAAACTTGTAATTTGACTTATGTGGCTTTGAAGTTAGGCACTAAACAGGGAATTTTACACTGAAACCCTAATTTAGCAACTTCCCACATTCTTGATCCTTCTTTGCTTAATCTTGGCACAACACCACACATGTATTAACATACCAATCCATGAACCCCATGACTTCAAAGTAGGCTTTTATGCTCTCCAATTTGCACAATTGACCTAGGATTGACCCAGATGAAACCCTAGTTGACTGCACTTCAAATGTGGCTCTCATACTTGAATCAATGATTTGTCTCAGCTTCAATAGGGCCCTCTAGGCACTCCATGAGATCCATGCATACCTCAGATTCACATTCTATGTTTCACATCCCACTGATGATTCTCAATATTCCTCAAGATAGGAGCAAAACCCACATGTAGGCACTCAAACTTCTAAAGACTTCAAATCACTTCTTGATGGCCTGGATGACTTCTCATACTTGGATAACACCTCTTGCTAGGCTCTTCTCTTGATAGACACCCTTGGACCCCTGTTGGATGAGTGATATGCTATGATATGCCAATGATTGAACTATGTACATGATGTAACTATGCAAATGAAATGCAATGAAACATAAATCAGGCAAGAAAAGGTTGAGCAAATTTTGGGGTGCAACAACGTGTGCGCACACTCTCTCTCTCACACACAAACATGTGCACGCGCGTGCCCGCGCGCAAACACACACGCGCGTGCACACATACAAACACACGCACACACGTACGCCCGCACCCGCACACACATACACACACATACGCACACACAAACGTGCGTGCACACACAGACACACACACGCACACACGCGCACACACACACACACACACACGTGCGCATACTCTCACACACACACGCGCGTGTGCACACACATACAAACACACACACACACACACGCACGTGCGCATACTCTCAAACAAACACACGCGCGCACGCTCGCCCCCACGCCCTCACTTGCACACAGACAGACACACACATACGCACACACAAACGCGCGTGCACGCACAAACACACACACACATGCGCATACTCTTACACACACACACGTGTGTATGCGGGAGCACACACCCGCACGCATGTGTTTGTGTGTGTGTGTACGTACGTGTGTATGTGTGTGGGTGCGTGCGTGCATGAGTGCGTGTGTGTGTACGAACGCGTGTGAGTGTTTGCACGCACGCGCCCGGGTGTGTGTGCGTGCACGTACGCGTGTGTGTGTGTGTATGAGTGTGTGCGCACACGTGTGTATGTGTATGTGTGTGTTTGTGCGCGCGTGTGTATGTATGAGTGTGTATGTGTGTGTGTGTGTGTGTGTGTGTGTGCGCGCGCGTGCAAGCGTTCCTGTGTATGTATGTGCATGCCCATGCGTGTGTGTGTAAGTACGTGGCAAGCGCGCGCGTGTGTGTTTGGGTGTGCACGCACGTGTGTGTGTGTGTGCACGTGTGTGTGTGTGTGTGCATGCGTACGTGCGTATGTGTGTGCGTGCGTGTGTGTGTGTTTGTATGCGCGTACGCGCGCTTGTGTGTTTGTGTGTGTGCGTGCACATACACTCTCTCTCACACACACACAGATACACACGCACGTGCATATACACACACATACACAGACACACAGACACACACGCACGCACACACATGTGTGCTCACTCTTTATCTCACACACACACACACACAAGCGTGCGCGTACACGCACACGCACGCACGCCTGCACGCACGCGCTCACACCAACACACACATACACACAGGCGTGCTCGCACACACACACAGACACGCACACACACGCGGGAACACACACATGCGCATGCAAAGCACACATACACGCACACGCATGCACGCAAAGCACACACACACGCACACACACGCGGGAACACACACGCACACACACTCTCTCTCTCTCTCTCACTCACACACACACAGATACACACGCGCGTGCACACACCCACGCGCGTGCATATACACACACATACACAGACACACACGCACGCACACACGTGTGTGCTCACTCTTTATCTCACACACACACACACAAGCGCGCGCGTACACGCACCCGCACGCACGCGCTCACACCAAGACACACACACACACACACACAAGCGTGCTCGCACACACACACACACACACACACGGGAACACACACATACGCGTGCACACGCACATACACACACGCGCACGCAAAGCACACACACACGCACACACACACACGCAAAGCATACACACACGCACACACACGCGGGAACACACACGCGTGCGCGCACATGCACACGCACACACACGCGCGCGCACATGCACACGCACACACACGCGCTGGTGCACCCTCACACGCGCGTGCACATATAGATACACACACACACACACGTGCGGACTCTCTCTCTCTCTCTCTCTCTCTCTCACACACACACACACACACACGCATACAGACACACGTGAACACATCCACGCGCGTGCATATACACACACGCACACGCACGCATACGCTTAATCTCTATCACACACACACACACGCATACAAACACACACGCGCGTGCACCCTCACACGTGCGTGCACATACACACACGCGCACACACACGCACACACACGTGTGTACTCTCTCTCTCTCTCTCTCTCTCTCTCTCTCTCTCGCACACACAAACACCACACACGCGCGCGCACATATACTCGTGTGCGTGCACACACACACACACACCCGCGCACACTTTCTCACACACACACACACACGCGGGTGCACCCTCACACGCACGTGCACATACAGATATGCACAAACACACGCACACAGACGTACACACACACACACACGTGTGCACAATCTCTCTCTCTCTCTCTCTCTCTCACACACACACACACACACACCACACACAAAACACACGCGCGCACACACACACACACACCACACACAAAACACACGTGCGCGCACACACACACACACACAACCACTCACGCACTCACACACACTCACACAGACACACACACACACGTGCACACACACCCCACGCGTGCACACACACACACACCCACTCACGCAATCACACACACTCACACGTAAACACACACACGTGTGCACACATCCACACGCAAACACACACACGCGTGCACCCACCCCCACGCGTGCACACACACACACACACACAAACACGCACATGCACACACCCACACATACGTGTGCGCACACTCTCTCTCTCTCTCACACACACACACACACACACGTCCGTGCGCACACACAAACACAAAAACACGCACGCGCGTGACCACACTCACACACAAACACACGCGTGCACGCGCGCACGCACTCCTGCACCCGCACACACACAGACACACACACATACGCACATACAAACATGCGTGCACACACAGGCACACACACGCACACACGTACACACACACACACACGCGCGCACATACTCTCACACACACACACAAACACGCGTGTGCGCACACATACAAACACACACACACACACGTGCATATACTCTCTCTCTCTCTCTCACACACACACACACACACACGTGTGAATACTCTCAAACAAACACACGCGCGCACGCCCGCATGCATGCCCTCACCTGCCCACACACATACGCACACACAAACGCGCGTGCACACACACACGTGCGCATATTCTCACACACACGCGCGTGTGTATGTGGGAGCGCACGCGCGCACGCATGTGTTTGTGTGTGTGTGTACGTACGTGTGTGTGTGTGTATGGGTGCGTGCGTGCGTGAGTATACACATACACCTACGCGCGTGCATATACACATACACACAGACACACAGACACACACGCACGCACATACGTGTGCGTTCACTCTCTGTCTCACACACACACACACAAGCACGCGCGTACACACACACACACACACGCACGCACGCCTGCGCGCACGTGCTCACACCAACACATACACACACACACGCGTGCTCGCACACACACACATGCGCACACACACACACACACACGCAGGAACACCCACCCGCGCGTGCACACACAGACACACACGCACACACGTACACAAAGCACACACAGATGCACACACACGCGGGAACACACCCACGCGCGCATACATGCAGACGCACACACACGCGCTGGTGCACCCTCACACGCGCGTGCACATACAGATACACACACACGCACACGTGCGGACTCTCTCTCTCTCTCTCTCTCTCACACACACACACACACACACACACGCATACACACACGCGTGAACACACCCACGCGCGTCCATATACACACACGCACACGCACGTGTGCGCTCACTCTCTGTCACACACACATACACATACAACCACACACGCGCGTGCACCCTCACACGCGCGTGCACACACCCACACGCGCACACACACGCGGGTGCACCCTCACACGCGCGTGCACATACAGATACGCACAAACACACGCACACAGATGTGCACACACACACGTGCGCACAATCTCTCTCTCTCTCTCTCTCTCTCATACACACACACTCACACACCACACACAAAACACACGCGCACGCACACACACTCGTACACACCCACTCACGCACTAACACACACTCACACGCACACACATATAAACACAGACACGCACACACCCACACACACGTGTGCGCACAATCTCTTTCTCTCTCACACACACACCACACAAAAAACACACACGCATGCACTCACACACACACACACCAACTCACACCCACTCACGCACTCACATACAATCACATAGTCACACGCACGCACACACACACGCATGCATACACCCCCGCGCGTGCATACACACACACACACCAACTCACACCCACTCACGCACTCACATACAATCACACAGTCACACGCACGCACACACACACGCATGCATACACCCCCGCGCGTGCACACACACACAAACACACATACGCACACACCCACACACACGTGTGCGCAAACTCTCTCTCTTTCTCTCTCTCACACACACACACACATGTGCATGCGCACACACGCACACACATAAATACGCGCGCGCATGCCCTCCCACACGCACACACACGTGCACACACACAATCACACGCGCGCCCGCACCCGCACACACACAGACACACACATACGCACACTCAAACGTGCGTGCATACACAGACACACACACGCACACACGCACACACACACACACGTGCGCATACTCTCATAAACACACGCGCGCGTGTGCACACACATACAAACACACACACACACACGTGCGCATACTCTCACACACACACACACACGTGCGCATACTCTCAAACAAACACACGCGCGCACGCTCGCACACACGCCCGCACCTGCTCACACACAGACACACACACGCACACACACGCGCACACACATGTGCACATACTCTTACACACACGCGCGTGTGTACGTGGGAGCGCGTGCACGCATGTGTTTGTTTGTGTGTGTGTGTGTATGTACGTGCGTGTGTGTGGGTGTGTGCGTGCGTGTGTGTATGTGTGTGTGTACGCACGTGTGTGAGTGTTTGCGCGCACACGCCCTGTGTGTGCGCGCACGTGCGTGTGTGTGTGTGTATGAGTGTGTGCACACGTGTGTATGTGTATGTGTGTGTGCAGGTGTGTGTGCACGTGTCTGTTTGTGCACGCGCGTGTGTGTGCATGAGTGTGTATGTGTGTGTGTGTGTGTGCGCGTGCGAGCGTGCATGTGTATGTATGTGCGTGCGCATGCGTGTGTGTGTAAGTGCGTGGCAAGCGCGCGCGTGTGTGTTTGGGTGTGCGCGCATGTGTGTGTGTGAGTGTGTGTGTGTGTGTGCACGTGTGTGTGTATGTGTGCATGCGTGCGTGTGTTCGTATGTGTGTGTGTGCGTGCGTGTGTGTTTGTGTGCGTGTACGCGCGCTTGTGTGTTTGTGTATGTGTGTATGTGTGTGTGCACGTTCGTGTATGTGCACGAGAGCGCGCGCACATGTGTGTTTGGGTGCGTGTGTGTGTGTGGGCGTACAAATACGCACAAACACACGCACACACGTGCGCACACACACACACACACACACACACACTCTCTCTCTCACACACACACACACAAGCATACACACACGCGTGCACACACCCACGCACGTGCATACACACACACAGACACACACGCACGCACACACGTGTGCGCTCACTCTCTGTCTCACACACAAACAAGCGTGCGCGTACACACACACGCACGTACGCCTGCACGCACACGCTCACGCCAACACACACACACACACACGTGCTCGCACACACACACGCACACACACACACACACACACACGTGGGAACACACACACGCATGCACACGCTCACACACACACACACGCACGCACGCAAAGCACACACACAAACACACTCACGCGCGCGCACACATACGCACGCAAAGCACACACACACAAACTCACGCGCGCGCACACACACGCACACATACATACACACGCATACACACGGGCATGCATATACACACAGGCACACACATCCACACACACGCACGCACACACGCGTGCGCTCACTCTCTGCCTCACACACACACACATACACACACACACACACACACACACAACACACACATACGCGTGTGCTCACTCTCTATCTCACACACACACACATACACACCACACAGACGCGCGCACGCACGCACACACACACACACACGTGCGAACACACTCACACGCGCGCGCGCACATGCACACGCACACTCAAGCGCTGGTGTACCCGCACACGCGCGTGCACATTCAGATACGCACACACACACACACAGACACACACACACACACACACACACACACACACGTGCGGACACTCTCTCTCTCACACACACACACACACACGCATACACACACGCCTGCACACACCCACGCACGTGCATATACATACACGCACACACACGCACGCACACACACGTGCATTCGCTCTCTGTCATACACACACCCACGCGCGCGCGCACGTGCACCCTCACAAGCGCATGCACATACACACACACACGCACACACGTGCACACACTCTCTCTCTCTCTCTCACACACTAACACACACCACACACATGCACACACACACACACACACACATGCACGTGCGCACACATACACACACACGCACACATTCTCATGCACACACACACACACGGGTGCACCCTCACACGCGCGTGCACATACAGATACGCACAAACACACGCACACAGACGCACACACACACCACACGCACACAAACTCACACACGCACACACACACGCACATACACACGCACACACACCACACACACACACGCACATACACACACACACACCCACACACAAACTCACACACACTCACACGCACACGTGCATGCACCCTCCCCCGCACGTGCACACCCACACCCACACAAACACGCACACGCACACACCTATACACACGCGTGCGCACACTCTCTATCTCTCACACACACATGTGCGCGCACCACACACACACACAAACGCGCACGCGCGTGCCCGCACAAAAACACACGCCCGCGTGCACACACACAAACACACAAACGCGCGTGCACACACAGACACGCACACACACACGTGCGCATACTCTCACACACACATGCGCGTGTGCGCACATATAAAAACACACACACGCAAACCCACACACACACACACGCACACGCACACATGCACGCGCGTGCACACACCCACACACGTGCACATACGCACACGCGCACATACTAACACGCACGCACACACATACACACACACACAAACAAACACACACACGCGCGCGCACATAAACACACACACACATGCGCACACACACGCGCACTCACTCACACACACACACACACACACACAAACACACACACACACACACTCACGCGCACACACACGTTCATGCATACACACACGCGCACACACACATACACACGCGTGCGCACACACTCTCTCTCTCACACACACACACACACGCGCATGCACACACGCTCTCACCGACACACGCACACATACACACACACACACGCACACACTCACGCACACACTCACGCACACACACGCTCATACATACACACGCATACACACGCGCGTGCACACACCCACGCGCGTGCATATATAAACACGCGCATGCATACACACACATGCACACACGCGTGCGCTCACTCTTTGTCTCACACACACACATACACACATACACACAAACACACACACACGTGCACATACACACACGCATACACTCACACACGTGCACACGCTTTCTCTCTCTCTCTCTCTCTCTTTCTCTCTCTCTCTCTCTCTCTCGCACACACACACACGCACACATACACACACACACGTGCATACACACACACACACACGCAATCACACGCGCGCACACACACATACATGCGCACACATACACACACACACACACACGCACATATAGATACGCATACACATATGCACACACACACACACGCGCACACACACACACATTCGCTCTCTCTCTCACACACACACGCATACACACGCGCATGCACACATCCACACGCGTGCATATACACACACGCACACACACACGCACGCACACACGGGTGCGCTCACTCTATGTCTCACACACACATACACAAACACACGCGCGTGAACCTTCACACGCGCGTGCACATACACACATGCACACACACACACACACGCACACATACGTGCACACAGTCTCTCTCTCTCTCTCTCTCACACATACATACTACACACACACGCTCACACACACACGCGGGCACACGTACACACGCATACACACACGCGGATGCATGCTCACACGCGCTTGCACATGCAGATACGCACAAACACACGCATATGAACATGCGCGCGCACATGCCCGCACACACACACAGGCGTGCACGCACACAAACACACGCGCGCACGCTCGCTCGCACGCCCGCACCCGCACACACACAGACACACACACGCACACACACAAACGCGCGTGCATACACAGACAGAAACACACACACGCACACACACGTGAGCATACTCACACACACACACACACGCAAACGCACACACACACACACACACACACAAGCACAAACGCACGCGCGTGTGCACACCCACCCGCGTGCACATACGCGCACACACACACACACAGACACACACGCATACACATACACACGCGCGCACACACGCACGCGCGCACACTCACACACATAAACACACACGCGCGCATGCACGCACACAAACACACACACACACACACTCACGCGCACACACACGTTCGTGCATACACACACACATACACACGCGTGCGTACACTCTCTCTCACATACACACATACACACGTGCGCATGCTCGCACTCACACACGCACGCTTGCACCGACACACGCACACATACACACGCACATGCACACACACACTCACACACACACACGCACACACAGGCACACACACACATACACAAACTCGAGTGTTCACATACACACACACACACACACTCTCTCTCTCACGCACACACACAGACGCACACACGCATGCATAAACACACACACGCGTGCGCACACTCTCTCCCTCACACACACACACACATACACGCGCGCACGCGCAAACACACACACACACATACACACACGCGCGCACACATATACACACGCACACACACATACGCGGGTGCACCCTCACACGCGCGTGCACATACAGACATGCACAAACACACCCACACACACACACGGGTGCACCCTCACACGCACAAACACACTCACACACACACACAAACGCGTGCGCAAACACACACACTCACACACGTGGGCGCACCCACGCACATACGAACACGCGCGAGCGAGTGTTCTCGCGCGCGCCCACGATTACGCACGTGCTCACACACACACACACACACGCACGCATTTACACACGCACTGACGCATACACACACACACACAGACACACACAAACGCGCGTGCACACTCTCTCACACACACACAACAACACACACGCGCGTGTGCGCACATTCTTTCTCTTTCTCACACACACACGAGCGCGTGCACGCACACTCACACACACACACACACACACACATACACACACGGGCGTGCACACACCCATGAGCATGCATATACACACATGCACCCACACAAACACACAGACGCGTGGGCGTGCGCACACACGCGCTCACACACGCGCACACGCACGCGCGTGCACACACACATACGCACACACACACACACACACACACACGCGCGTGCGCACACGCTCTTTCTCTCTCTCTCTCTCTCACACACACACACGTGCGCCCATACACACACACACATAAACATGCGCGTGCACTCACACACACAGACGCACACGCACACGCGCACACACATACACATACACACACGCGTAGATGCACCCTCATACGCGCGTGCACATACACACACGCACATACACACACACACAAGCACGCATGCACGCTCGCACGTACACATGTGCTTGCACACACGCACACGCACACACGCGCACACACACACACACACACACGCATACACATACGTGCACACACACACACACTCTCTCTCTCACACACACATACAAACACACACACACACACACACACACACACATACAGACACACACACACACACAGGTGCGCACGCACACAAACACACAGACACACACACGTGCTCACACACACACGTGCTCACAGACACACACACACACGCGCGCACGCAAAGTATTCTATGGCATTGTCACAACTCGCCTTATGGAGGACATTTCAATGGGGAAAGAACGACAAATAAAGTCCTTCAATCAGGATTTTATTGGCCTTCTATTTTTAAAGACGCAAATACCCATGTGCAAAGTTGTGACAGTTACCAATGAAGTGGTGGGATAGGTAAGATAGACGAGATGCCTCTCCAAAACATCCAAGAAGTTGAATTATTTGATTGTTGGGGTATCGATTTTGTCGGACCATTCCCACCTTCTTTTGGAAATGAATACTTGTTGGTTGCAGTTGACTACGTGTCAAAGTGGGTTGAGGCGATTGCCTCACCTCGGGAGGATTCTAAAACGTTCATAAATTTTTTAAAGAAAAACATCTTTTCCCGTTTCGAAACCCCTCGTGTGTTGATCAGTGACGGAGGGTCACACTTTTGTAATGCACCGTTGGAAAAAGTTTTGCAACATTACGGTATAACACATAGAGTGGCAACTCCGTACCACCCACATGCCAATGGTCAAGCTGAGGTCTCTAATCGGGAGATTAAGAGAATACTTGAAAAAACCGTGTCTAACTCGAGAAAGGATTAGTCGCAAAAATTGGATGAAGCTTTATGGGATACCACACTGCTTATAAAGCTACAATTGGGCTAACTCCGTTTCAACTGGTTTTTGGTAAAACTTGTCATTTGCCGGTCGAAATGGAGCACAAAGCCTTATGGGCTTTAAAATTTTTGAACTTTGATAATGAGTTGACCGGTGAAAAAATAAAGGTGCAACTGCTTGAGTTGGAAGAGATGTGCAATGCCGCATATCACTCAAGTTGGTTGTACAAAGAAAAAAATAAAGGAATATCATGACAAAAAGCTCCAAAAAAAAGAATTTGTGCCCGAGGAGTTGGTATTGTTGTTTAATTCCAGGTTGAGACTTTTTCCCGGAAAATTGAAGTCAAACCGGACCATTTCGTGTAAAAGAGGTGAAAATTTTTGGGGCTGTTGTGATTGAAGACTTGGAAAAGAAGGACAATTTGACAGTAAATGACCAACGTTTAAAGGTGTATCTTGGCGGACTAATTGATCGAGACAGCTGTGCCTTTCTTCTGGATGTTCCAGTGTGAGCATCTTGTACCGTCGAGCTTATCCGATGTTAAACAAGCGCTTGTTGAGAGGCACCTCAACATTGTAAGTATTTGCTGTTTATTGATTGTGTTTTGTGAGAGTCTACATGAGGAAGCATGCTGAATTTGACCTTTGGCTACTGTCCTGATTTTTTTCAAAATTCTGTCATGCTCGCTAGCACGTTCGCTAGGCGAGCATGCAGCAAGCCTTAGCTACCTGTTCGCTAGGCAAATGGGCGCGTATCTGGCACTTTTAGTTATTAGTGGGCCATTCTTGTAAGCCCAAAATCAGTTTTTTTCTTTTGAAACTTAGTCTTTCCCACTCATTCTCACTTTCACACTTTCACTGCAAAACACAAGCACCAGAACTCTCCTCTCTATTTTTCTCTTGCAAGCCCTAATTCGTGTCACCAATCTCTCTGTTGCAGTAAGGTTTGCTCAATCTCCTCTCTTTTTGTTCTTCATTGTTGTTTTAGTAAAAGCATTAGGGTTTAGGTTAGATTTTGCTAGTTAGAGATTTGTGAAACTTTAGGTTTGCATGTTTACCAAGAACGATTCCATTCATATTTAATCATGTAGTTCTTGAATCGTAGTCAACAAATTTGGGATTTTGGATGTTGGGGTCCAACACAGTGGCTGTTTTTAGCATTTTCGTAGCGTTCGCTAGGCGAGTCAGTAGCGAGCATTCGTTATGGACTCGCTAGGCAAGCAAGCCAGCGAGCGTGACAGAACTTTATTTTTATTTTTAATTACTGATGATCTTGTGCTGCTGTTTGTTGGTGTCTTCTGTGTTTGTTTTGCAGATGTCCTCAGGTAGTCATAGCAAGAAAAGAAAGGTTGCCAGTACCTCCCGTACGGTCCCGATTCAATTCGATACAGAAAAAGTTCATAGGGGCAAAGCAACCTGTCCGCTTTGGGACGCTGCAGAAAAGGAAGATCCTCCTTGAGAAGAGGTTCATCATAGACCTTCAAGGTGAGTACAACACTTTTCCTGGGCTGATCAACAGTAAGCGGTGGGCCAGATTGGTTTCCCCTCTCGAAAACTACAGCATAGACATGGTGCGCGAGTTTTACGCGAACGCGCTGCCAAATGATGACGAACCATTCACATGGTCTATAAGAGTGATGGGCCGTCAGGTGACCTTCGACAGGGATTCCATCAACAGAGTGCTAGGTGAACCGCTCCAGCTGGGAGCCAATGAATTGGACAGATATACCTGAGACCTGAGGTTGCAGAGAAACACTGATACCATATCCGCTGCCCAGCTGATAGAGGGGAAATCGGTTGAGCTAAACCAAGATGGACACCCTTTGAGATATCATAGGAAGGACATGATTCCTTTAGCTCAACTGATTTTACTTCTAGTCCTAACAAACATCATGCCAAAATCCCACACATCTACCGTGCCGATCCCAGTGGCACACCTTGTCCATAGCATTCTCACCAACGTCCAAATTGATGTGGCTAGGATTATTGCCAACAAGATGAAGTCCATTATTGAGAGTGGTCTTAAGTCTGGGTCGCGGGTTAACTGCCCCTTGCTTTCCCCTGCCTCATTATGGGCTTATGCACTCAGTCGCGGATGAAGATTCCTTCCCGCAGTTTGGTGAAGATCCCGACCCCCATTGATGATAAGTATGTGGACAAGTACTGTAGGTCTAGGAACTACAGGGGTGGTGCAGCTGCTGGTGCCAGAACTACTGATGGTTTCAGTGTTTCTTCTCAAGGGTTCGACCCTTTTCAGCAAGCAGTGTGCAACTATAATTGGGATTGGATGGCGGCATCGCAGCGGGCTATGATGGATATCCATGATTTTATGCAGGTCTTGCAGCTTCAGATCCGAGACCCCTCCATTGAGCGTCCTATGATGACGCGTGAGCAGTTCTTGCAGCACGCGAACTGGCCTGTTTTTGGAGAGGGGGCGGGTGCTGGTGGCCCTGTTGTTGATGATGAAGCTGACGATGATGATGATGAGACTGATGATGTTGAGGGATAGAAGGATTATGATGATGACGGTTCTGAGGAGTCTGAGTCCGAAGAAGACTGAGCTGTTTTCTTTTCAGCTTTAGTATTGTATGTTGTTTTATTTTCGGATATTTTTGTTGATTTCATTATTGTGGTTGTACTTTTGGGGTGTTCAGTCCCCCACGCACACTATTTTTAGTTTATTGGTTAATGATTTGTTTAAATTATTGTGTTTATTTTAAATTATTCTATTTAATGATTTTTATGGTTGCTGGGTGTCAAAACCTTCTAGATTGGTTGCTCTCTGAAAGAAGTATCCAATGAAGGTGTATCCGAGCTTGGATGATAATGATAAAAATAAAAAAGCGAATACGGCTAAGGTACATGGTTACCTTCGGTTAGAACTTTAGAATGCATGAAGAACTTTATTCTTGTTGTAATTGAATATTGTTCTTTTTGCAACATGATTGAATGAATGATTCACTTAGTACTTAAGATCACAAATTGTGAGGAAACCTCCATTGTTCAAATAAATGTTGGATTCTAATGAACTGTGTTGATTCGTTTTATTCATGCTTTGTCTTTTATTGTTGTGAACTTGTGGAATCAATTAGAAATGATCAAGGCACTTGTTTCTTTCGAGCACAACCAGTTCCATACACAAACTACCCGTGAGCAGAGAGTATTTGTTAACCCCCTTGAGCTTAAACTGTTGAATCTTAGCTTGAAACAAAACAAGATTTCAAAAATCTTTTTCTTAAAAACCTAAAAAAAATTTATTATTGTTCTTTTGCCGTCAAAAGTAAAGAGCATTCACTTAAGAAGGAAGTTGAAGATAAGTTGGGGAGAATGAAATTGTAAGTTGGTAGTTTGTCACAACTCTTGAAAAACCAAGCAAGCATTGAAAAGAAATTAAAAAAAAGAGAGAAACACTTGTTTTGTAATTACGGTGTGAAGAAAATAATCAAAAGAAAAGAATGAAAATGAATGCTTGCTTGGAAGAAAAATTTTGAAAAATTTTAAGTTGTGGAATAAGAGTTGTGAAAGTTTCAAATAAGAAATAAGTAAGATGAAGTTAAGATGTGTGAATAATTGTACAGTGAATGTCTCTTTTGCATCGGCAACTTCGTTTTCAATGGCTTTAGATATGTCCTTTGTTTATTAACCTAACCAAGCTACAACCGAAAAATACCTTAGTGATCTTTGTGCTTCCGCATTTTCGTTTGTAATTGTTAGACATTGTATGAATTAAATTGAGTTTGGCATTGTTTGTTGGAGAGTGAGATTGCACCCGCGGTTGTAAACGCGTGATCTCTTCAATCTTTATTTGAAGAAGAGTGATAGGGTGATTCATTCAGGATATCATTATTGTTGATTGATACATGTTTTGTATTGCTTTAAGATTTTAGTTTTTGTGTATTGTGTTGTTCTAACCATTGGAGACTTGTATCTAGTTGAGTTGTTTGTGTTTGAGCCATTTGATCCAATTTCGGAAAAACCTTTTTCTTTAAGCAAATCCTCTTCGAGAGGCATACTTTGCTTGAGGGCAAGCAAGATTCTAGTTGGGGAGAGTTGTTAGATGCCCAATTGGGCTTATTTGAGCTATCAATTATGGGCATCTTTTACTCATTTTTGGTCTAATTTCGGTTCAAAACCGCCTTACTTTTGTTGATATGCAATATGTTGTGAAATGCTCTTGTTCCTTTTAATTTGTGTGTTATTGTGCAGTATTTGAGCATGAATGAGCAAAATTTGAAGACATAAGAAAGTTGACAAAGGAATCAAGAAAGATCAAGAGCAAAAGCATGTTCGCTAGGCGAACATCTGGAGAATATTGTAGCGAGTTGTTCGCTAGGCGAGCATCCAGCGAGCTGCTAGCGAACACTCCCAGACTTGGGCAGAACCAAAATGGCATTATTCGCTGGCAGCGAGGCAGGTAGCAAAGAACTCGCTAGGCGAGCAAGTGGTGAAGCATTCCAGAATCTTTTCATCTGCCCTCACTAGCATGTTCGCTAAGTGAAGCTGTAGCGAACATTCGTTGTTAGCTCGCTAGGCGAATGAAGTCGCGAGCGTGACAGGACAACAACTTTTTCTATATATAGCCTTTGTAATTTTTGAACAAGATATATATTTTTTACTTTGTTTTGCTGCATAAAAGATTTGGTGACCTAGAAACACTCTCTCTTATTTTCTTCATCTCTAAACATTAATCCACAAAAAGAAGGTGGATTCTCATCCAAGTTGGATTCTTTGACTCGGATGTTCATCAACCTTCTTTTGAATCTTCTTTTGCAAGCTACCATGAAAATGAGTAGCTAAGTTCTTCATTTTGTCAAGGTTAGATGTAGGTGATCATTAAGCTTTGTAAGTATATGGATGATCTTCATTCGTAAACTCTTGGATGATGAATATATGGTGAACCCTTGCTTTATCTTTAACTCTTTGTGTTGGTTTATGATCGAAAGAAGTTTTCCAACTCTTGACCTAGGTTTTCATCCTTCTATTTTCTTAAGCTAGAGATAGTTTTGAATGTTGTTGTTCATGAAAAATGTTAAACCTAAATATTGTCATTTTGATAGATTGTGTGAGAAATCAACAATGGATCAAAATGGGAAAAATCACAATGTGAGTTAGAAATAATCACATTGGGAGGATGTTGTGAATGTGTTTATCATCTAAAGAAGTTTATGCATATTGTTGATCGAACATATACAAGCAAAGTGATTACCGAACCCTAACTTTGACAATCTTTATTAAATTGTAAAATCAATCTTTTACCGTGATTCAGTACTTTTTATGCAAATATACCGTTACTAAAAACCAAAACCCTTTTGTTACTAAAAAGTTAAGAACTCGATAATTGTCGAACTGCGGCAATATCTCATATTCCTTGTGGAGACGATAACAAAAACCCTAAACACTTAACCACTGTCCTAACAGCGCACGCATGTGTATTTGTGTGTGTGTATGCACGCGCTTGTGTGTGTGCGCGTGTATGCGTGCACGTGTGTGTGTTTATGCGTGTGTGTATGTGTGAGAGAGTGTGAGCACGTGTGTGTGTGTGCGTGTGTGCACGTGTGCAAACGTGTGTGTGTGCATGTGTGTGTGTGCTCGCGTGTATGTGCATGTGTGTGTGTGCTCGCGTGTGTGTGCATGTGCGTGTGTGTGTGCGCGTGTGTGCACGTGAGTGTGTGTGTGTGTGCACATGTGCAAACGTGTGTGTGTGTGTGTGAGAGAGAGAGAGAGAGTGTGTGTGTGTGTGCACGTGTGTGTGTTTGTTTGTGCGCGCGTGTGTTTCTACGTGTGTGCGCATGCACGCGTGTGTGCGTGTGAGCACGCGCACCGTGTGTGTGTGTATGCATGCACATGTGTGTGTGTGTCTGTGTACGCGTGTGTGTGAGTGTTTGCGCGCGCGTGCGTTTGTGTGTGTGTCTGTGTTTGTGTGTGTGTGTGTGTGTGTCTGCACAGGTGTGTGTGTGTGTGTGTGTGCGTGTGCATCTACGTGTGCGCGCGCATGTGTGAGTTTGTGCGCATGCGTGTGTATGTTTTCAAGCACGCGCGCGCGTGTGTATATGTGTGTGTGTGTGTGTGTGTATGTGTGCACACGTGTGTATATGTGTGTGTGTGTATGTGCCACCGCTTGTGTGTGAGCGCGTGCGCGCGCCCGTGTGTTTGTGTTTGTGTGTGTGTGCGCGCGTGCGCGCATGTGTGTGTGTTTGTGTGTGTGTGTACGTGAGACAGTGCGAGCATGCGCGTGTGCGTGTGTATGTGTGTGCATGTGTGTAAACGTGTGTGTGTCTGCGCGTGTGCGCACGTGTGTGTGTGTGTGTGAGTGAGAGAGAGAGAGAGAGATAGTGTGCACGCGTGTGTGTGTGTTTTCGCGCGCGTGTTTGTCTGTGCGTGTGAGTGTGTGCGCGCACGCTTGTGTATGTTTGCACGCACACGTGTGTTTGTGTGTGTGTATGTGTGCGCACGTGCTTGCGTGCGTGTGCGTATGCGCGCGCGTGTGTATTTGTGTGTGTGTGCACACGCTTGTGTGTGTGTGTAAGTGTGTGCGCGCACGTGTGTGTGTGTGTGCACATGCACGCACGTGTGTGTGTTTGGGTGTCTATGCACGCGCTCACACGCGCACAGACACGTGCACACACACGCACGCATGCACACATATGTGTGTGCGTGAGATAGAGAGTGGGCGCATGCGTGTGTGCGTGTGTGTGTGTGTGTGTGTGTGTGTGTGTGCGTGTCTGTATATGCACGCGCGTGTTTATGCGTGTGTGTGTGGTTGAGAGAGAGAGAGAGTGTGTGTGTGTGTGTGTGTGTGTGTGTGTATGTGTGTTTATACGTGTATGTGTGCGTGTGTGTATCTGTATGTGCACGCACGTGTGAGTGTGCAGCCGCGCGTGTGTGTGCATGCGTATGTGTGTGTATGCGCACGTGTGTGTGTGTGTGCGGTGTGTGTGTGTGTGTGAGAGAGTGTGTGCGCACGTGTATGTGTGTGTGTGTGAGTGTGTGAGTGCGTATGTGCACGCGCGTGTAATGGTACACCCGCGTGTGTGTGTTTGTTTGTGTGGGCGTGTGTATGTGCGTGTGTGTATGTGTGTGCATGCACGAGTGTGTGTGTGTGCGTGTGCGCACGCGTGTTTGTGTGTGTGTGTGTGTTAGAGAGAGAGTGTGTGCATGCATGCGCGAGTGTGTTTATGTGTGTGTGTGTGCGTGAGAGCGTGCGTGCGTGCGTGCGTATGTGTGTGTGCACGTGTGTATGTGTGTGGGCGAAGAGCGCGCGCGTGCGTGTTTGTGTGTTTGCGCACGTGTGTGTGTGCGTTTGTGTATGTGTGTGTGTGAGACAGAGAGTGAGCGCACACGTGTGTGCGTGCGTGTGTGTGCGTGTGTGTATATGCACGCGCGTGGGTGTGTGCACGCGCGTGTGTGATCGTGTGTGTGTGTGTGTATGTATGTAAGAGAGAGAGTGTGTACGCACGTGTGTGTGCGTGTGCGTGTGCACGTGTGTGTGTGTGCGCGTGTGTGTGGTGTGTGTGTGCGTGTGCACGCGTGTTTGTGTGTGCGCGTGTGTATGGTGTGTGTGTGTGTGAGCGTGTGTGTGCGTGTGTGTGTGCGCACGTGTGTGTGTGTGTGTCTGTGCGCACGTGTGTGTGGTGTGTGTGTGTGTGTGAGAGAGAGAGAGAGAGAGAGAAAGAGAGTGAGAGTGTGCACACGTGTGTGTGCGTGTGTGCGTGTGTGTATGTGCACGCGCGTGTGAGGGTTCACCTGAGACAGCCTATGTCCCATTAGTGGAATTCTAATGAAACCTTATAAAAATACAGAAAAATTTGAAATTTTTAAAGGACAATACTTAATTATTTAAAAACATACTGTTTCACATACATATGCTTCAAATATATTTTACAGAGTTTGACACCGTTAAGACTAGCGGCCTTGCCACATAGATAAAACATAAAATAAAAGTACAGAAAGGAAACCAAAAAGAAAGCATACCAAAAGGGACCTCCTAAGTCCAACAAGACTGACACTTATACTGACTGTAGTAGTAGGGATGTGATTAGCGTTTGACAAAACACTAACAGCTCCCAATCTAGATGTTATAGTAACACATCTCCACGTCACTTCATATCCTTTCCTTCTGAGTTGTCGGGAAGTACGCAAGATTCGAGCTCATCGTCTGATCGTCATAAAATAATCCAAAATGCAAAACAAAAATGACACAGGGCTAAGATTCATGTACAAGTTTAAAAGTGGGAATGAATGTGTAAAATAATAATATATATGGAAACCATATTTATACAAACAAGCGTATCTTATACCCACAATTACATATACTTTATTTATTCTAATGCATCCCTGAACTATATGCTGACTCAGGCCACTAAACGCTGTCAATGATATCTATCCCATTTACCAAGATCAGATATCACTAGACCACATGCCACCAACGTACTCCCAATTACCAAGAGCTACGCCACCTAACTTCACATGGAGCCTAGGTGTTATAAGTCGATCGTCCCTGAGAATTCAGGCCAAGAACCTTGTCTTGCCTAGCATGCATAGATAATAATCCCCGTCGGGATTGCAGGCGACTGATCAACCTCGTGCGTCCCATACCGCACGGCGGTGGACTTACACATTCCTTAATGCAAGTCTATATGATCACTCACTCATCTTGTGGCAACTCTTAGCCATAAGTATTAAGTTAATAATGGGGAATTATCGTATCAACTTTTCAAGTTATACTTATTATCTAGATACTTAGGTTGAGTACCAAATCCATCCAATGTCTTGCCATATTTGATCTTTGTCCTTACATAATAAGTTCAGTTTGTATAATGGGTAATTGTATGGTTAACTTCCCAGGTAAGAGAGGTGGACTGTAAACGGCATAGTCGACCAAGTCTTTCCTTAGCCAGAACCCAACCAAATATAACTACTCATTGTATCCAACTTTCCTTATGTTAATGGGGATCAATTACTTAATATCTAGCAATGTTTTTCTCTCATTAACCGATTATTTCCTTAATCTATCAATCACAATCATTCAAGTATAAATAAAATAAACAATTATAAAATTAACCGAATAATGCAAGCACAATACAATACCAAATTGTCAAAGATTATTCCTATGATAATTAATTAAGGCCGGCGTAACCTCGCCTAGTGATTTGTGAAAATCATTATTTGAGAATAGGCTCTCCTTAATTATTTATCGCTAGTAGGGCTTAGGTCACCACTACACACATATATATTAAGTTATTTTACGCTAACCGTCCCAATCGTATACGAAATCTTGCCCCCACCTTTTGTTGAGTGTTGTTGAAAGTCCACAAGTGTTGTCTTCGATCTTTGCCAAGAACCTAATTTACGATAACCGTTGGATTGTACGAAATTTATGAAATAATTAGAATATAATTTATGGTTAATTGAACATAATCCCGTTATAACTTGAAATATTTATTTATTTAAATATATCATAATAACCTCCAAAATAATTATTAAATTCAAATATAAATTATATTATACCTCCTTTTGAATTTGTTTGTTTTAGAAAATTGTCAAGAGTATATTTCTAATAACATTTAAATTATAATAAAATTTGGGCATTATAACGACTTAAAATGGTAAAATTTATTTTGGACTTTATAAGTTCAATATATCGACGTCTGAACGGAATTTGCATAGAAAATTTAAAATAACCTTTATATAAATAACATAATTAAAATAATATAATTAAAATAAAATGGACATTATAACGGCTTACCGATTACTTATGAAAATGATTTGGGCAGAACTTTGACGTATAAAACTCCCTTGAAACTTTAGAAGAACTTTTACCACAAAATACTCTAAAGGTTACGAACCGATATCGTGGGAACTTCAATAACTAAAACTAATATTGCTATATGAAGAAATTAGAGAAGGAAAGAAGTAAAGAAGTAAGAAAGATGATTTGTGAATGAATGAATGAAAATGGGGTGGAAGAGACCCCTATTTATACTAGTTGTAAAATATTAAAATAACATAATTTATCATCTTTTGCCCATACCTTCCAACTTTTCAACTCTTGCTAGTAAATATGTCTCTATCAAATATTTACTAATCTTTCATCAATAGTGCTTTAGGTGTTCTAGTATGACTTTGTGAAAATAATTTATGACAAAGGTATGGGAGCTTGATTTCATGACATAATATTATGTAGGATATTAATAGAAAATGAGATATATATTTCTTTTATAAAAAGTAAAATGTTAATAATATTAATAATAATAAAAATAGTAAAAAGGATAGTTATTTGATATTTTTATTGTCTTAAGATTATTTTATTTATTAATTGGTTTATAGAGTAAAATGATAATATTCAAATAAAATAAAATCAATTAATAATAACAAAACAAGAACAACAATAATGATAATAATAATATGAATAATTAATTAACTTAAAGTTAAGGGTTTTAAGTACCAATTTAAATTTCAAAGTTTAGTTTATAAAATGAAACGATGATATTCAAATTGAAGAATAAAAGTAATAAATATAAAAAGTAATTAATTAATAAATTAATTATTATAAGTGTTAGTTTCAACATTTAATTTTTAATAACTAGCATTGTTAAAATCTCAAATCTAACTAGATATATTATTTAGTGTATGGAAAAATTAGGATGTTACATTACCACCCCCCTTAAAAGAAATTTCGTCCTCGAAATTTAGCGTACCTAAAACATATGTGGATACTTCTGACGCATGTCTTCTTCTCTTTCCCAAGTAGAATCACCAGTTACATCATCCCACACGACTCTAACCAATGGTATTTGCTTTCCACGAAGTTCTTTAATACGATGATCTAAGATCTTGACAGGTATAGCCTCATATTCCAAATTATCTCTAAGTTCCACAGTTTCAGGCTCAATGACATGTGAAGGGTCCGGATAATACTTCCTCAGTTGTGATACATGAAATACATCATGAAGATTAGACAAGTTTGGCGGCAAAGCAATGTGATACGCTACAGGTCCAATCCGCCGTAGAATTTGAAAAGGCCCGATAAACCTTGGTGTTAACTTCCTAGTTTTGATTGCTCGTGCAATTCCCGCCCTAGGAGTTACCCTAATGAACACGTGATCTCCTGCCTCGAACTCCAAAGGTCTTCTCCTCTTATCATTATAACTCTTTTGACGGTCCTGTGCTGCCTTCATTTTTTCTCTAATAAGTTTAACCTGATCTGTCGTTTGTTGCACGAATTCTGAACCCAATATTTTATTTTCTCCAACCTCATACCAACATAAAGGTGTACGACACTTTCTTCCGTATAATGCTTCATATGGAGCCATGCCGATACTTGAGTGAAAACTATTGTTGTAAGTAAACTCAATCAATGGTAAGAACTCGTCCCAACTTCCTTTGTGTTCAAGAGCACAAGCTCTCAACAAATCCTCTAACGATTGAATCGTCCTCTCAGACTGGCCATCCGTTTGGGGATGATAAGCTGAACTTAACCTCAGTTTTGTTCCTAACTCTAAATGCAACTGATGCCGAAAATTTGATGTGAATCTGGGATCTCTATCACTGACTATACTTGAAGGTATTCCATGCAATCTAACAATCTCCTTTACATATACCTGAGCTAGTCTCTCTAATTTAAACGTCTGGTTGATGGGAATGAAATGTGCACTCTTTGTCAACCTATCAATGATCACCCAAATTGCATCATGTTGTTTCTGAGTCTTAGGCAAAGCGGTTACAAAATCCATGGCTATTCCGTCCCACTTCCACTCTGGAATATCTAAAGGTTGTAGCAATCCGGCTGGCTTCTGATGTTCAATCTTTGCCTTCTGACATACCAAGCAACTTTGAACATATTCTGCTATATGTCTCTTCATTCCAACCCACCAAAACATTTTCTTCAAGTCTTGATACATCTTTGTGGCTCCTGGATGAAAACTCAACTTACTTTTGTGGCCCTCTTCCAAAATCAACTTTTGAATATCCTGATTTTGAGGTACACACAACCTTTCTTTAAACCTTAGGATTCCATCACTCCTTATGTTAAACTCTCCATTTTGACCATTTCTTATATTTTCCTTTATGCTCACTAGACGGTCATCAAGTTGTTGTTCATCTTTGATCCATTTCAGAAATTCATTAGACACGACAATAGCGCCTATGAATATACTTCCTTCATTGTGATGTACTCCTAAGTTTAAATCCACGAATTTGTCAATCAACTCTTCTTCCTTCAACATCATTGCAGATACATGAAGTTTCTTTCGACTCAAAGCGTCTGCTACAACATTGGCCTTTCCGGGATGATATTGCAACTCAAAATCATAGTCCTTCAAGAATTCCATCCAGCGCCTTTGTCTCATGTTTAAATCTTTCTGATCAAATAAATGCTTCAGGCTTTTGTGATCACTTAACACAGTGAACTTTGATCCATAAAGATAATGCCTCCAAATCTTTAAGGCAAACACAATTGCCGCTAACTCTAGGTCGTGAGTTGGGTAGTTCCTCTCATGCACCTTCAATTGTCTTGATGCATAAGCTATCACTTTCCTTTCTTGCATCAACACACACCCAAGACCTTGATATGACGCATCACAATACACATCAAAATTTCCTAATGGGTCTGGTAAGATGAGTATTGGTGATGAAGTCAATCTTTCCTTTAGCTTCTGAAAACTTTCTTCACACTCTTTAGTCCATTCAAAGTTTTTACCTTTCCTCGTTAACTGAGTCATGGGCAAAGCGATCTTTGAAAATCCTTCAATGAACCTCCGATAATATCCAGCTAGTCCAAGAAAACTTCGAATCTCGCCAACATTCTTTGGACTCTCCCACTTTGTTATTGCTTCGACTTTACTTGGGTCTACTGCAATACCTTCTTTACTAATTACATGACCAAGAAATTGTACCTCCTTCAACCAAAATTCACATTTCGAGAATTTCGCGTACAATTGAAGGTCCTTTAATATCTGTAGCACAATTCTCAAATGTTCTCTGTGCTCTACCTCATTCTTGGAATAAATCAGAATGTCATCAATGAAAACTACAACAAATTGATCTAAGTATGACCTAAAGATCCTATTCATGTAATCCATGAATACTGCTGGAGCATTAGTCAAACCAAATGGCATAACTAAGTACTCATAGTGTCCATAACGGGATCTAAAAGCTGTTTTTGGAATATCATCTTCCTTCACCCTGATCTGATGATATCCAGACTTCAAGTCAATCTTTGAGAATACTGATGCTCCTTTTAACTGATCCATCAAGTCGTCGATTCTAGGCAAAGGATACTTGTTTTTCACAGTGGCTTTATTGAGTTGTCTGTAATCCACACAAAGTCTAGAAGAACCATCCTTCTTCTTCACAAACAAGATTGGAGCTCCCCATGGCGATACACTTGGTCTAATAAATTCTTTCTCTAACATCTCGTCTAATTGTTTCTTTAACTCCGCAAGCTCTGAGGGTGACATTCGATAAGGAGATATAGAAATTGGTCCAGTTCCTGGAACCAAGTCTATAGAAAATTCCACTTCCCTAACCGGTGGTAAACCTGGAACTTCTTCTGGAAAGACTTCCGGGAATTCACAGACTACGGGAAAATTTTCCACACTAGGGGTTTCTCCTACTGACATGGAGAATAGCATCATAAAACTTTGAGTGAGGGTTTCAGCTTTGCTGATTTCTCCACTATCTTCTCCAAATGTAAAAATTTTCTCCTTGCATCTCAAGTTGACATCGTTGGCTGATAACCAATCCATTCCTAAGATGACATCTAGGTCTTGTAGCGGGAGTACCACAAGATCTACTAAGAATCTTCTATTTTCTAAGATTATTGGACAGTCTACACAGACTGAATAAGTTACCATTCTTTCTCCCGAGGGAGTTGTGATAGTCAACTTATAATCGTGATCAACAATTTCGAATCCCAAAAATTCAGCACAAGAGGTAGATATAAAAGAATGTGTAGCTCCTGAATCGAATAAAACTGATACCAACTTATCTCCAATTAAACACATACCTTGAATTAACCCAGCTGACTTTGAGATCTCAGCTCCTCTAATTGTAAATACTCTTCCTGTGGTTGGCTTATTTTGATTCTGAGGTCTCTGACCAACACTTGGGCCTCCATTTCTTGCTCTCCCTATGTTGTTATTGTTTATTAGGCCGCTCCTCTGGCCTGTTGGTTGACTTTGTCCTTGGGGACAATCTTTGAGAAAGTGGCCTTTCTGACCACAGCGAAAACAAGTTCCAATATTTCTATTTGGACAATCTTTGTTAAGATGTGCCCCTCCACAGCTGTAACACTTGAACATTAACCTTCTAGAATCCTGGTTATGATAAGGTGTAGGCCTTTGATATGGCCTACCCCCTCGTTGGATTCTTCCTCCGTGGCCTCGGTTAAAGTGGCCCTTGTGATTGTTGTTTTGGGTTGATCCTCCTGATCCATATTGATTCTTCCTATTGTCAATCCCTTCCAACTCCAGACACCTTTCTACTAGCTCACCAAAGCGCATAATATGCAGAGGTAAAACTGCCCTCTGGATATCATATTTCAATCCATCTTGATACTTTTCACACATCCATTCTTCCCTTGGATGCAAGCGGTAAAACTCAGAATACTTTAGCAAGGATTCAAACTTCCTAGTATATTCTCCCACCGTCATCACACCTTGACGTAGATTCTGAAATTCTCTCTCCTTCTCTTTCCTACATAACTTTGGAAAATACTTCCCCAAAAATTCTTCTTTGAACAAGGTCCAATTGATTTCTCTTCCTTCCTCTTCCAATAATCTATACTTTCCTCTCCACCAAGCTTCAGCATCGCCTGTCAGCATGAATGTTGCATAACCAACCCTTCTATTCTCTCTACAGTGAGTGAAAGAAAATATCTTCTCCATTTCTTGCAACCATTTCTCAGCACCCTCCGGATTAAAGTCACCACCAAACTGTGGTGGTTTTCCTTTCAGAAACGAGTTCAATCCTGTATCCTCATGCACCATTTCCCTTTGTTGTTGCTGAAAGAGTTGATGATCTCGAGTGATTTGCAGGATTTGAGCATTTTGTTGTGTTTGAACTAACACAGCTGCAGCAAGTTCACGAACATCTCGAGTGTCAGCTTGAGAGTTCGTTCCAGTTTGGGAATGATCTTCTCGTCCAATGGGAATGGTAGGTGCTCCTTCAGGAGTAACTTCATCACTCGCATTCCTACGTATACCTCTAGTAGTGCCTCTAGCAGCACTCCTACCACGCCTCGCACCTCTGACGTTCTGAACCATAACTTCCTGAAAAGGAATAGTTATTAGGTTCAATCATTCACAAGACATAAAGAACATAACAATTATGTATATTTATATCCCAATGAATGATTCATCGATAAGGATTTTTATCAAGTCTCCCACAGGCAAGGGATAATTGTGTCTAAAATGTTGAATTAATATCTTAAATATAACTAGAATTCAGGAAAACATAATCAACATTTAATGTATAAACAAAAATGTATCAATTTATTTAATAACAACGATTACAAAAATCGTGACCATGTCTCATTCAAAAACCTCTACTTGTAAACCAAGCTAAGACTAATAGTGGTAAAACTATAATTATCATTATTGCTACGAAATCTTTACCTAATTCTTCATGCTTGATGATACCAATAACAAACAAAATAATGACAAGAAGAGTGATGAATAAAAGAAAGGATTTAGCCATTTGAAAGGTATAGATAAATATTTAGGAATTGATATGAAAATAATGGATGGGTGTGAAGTATTTATAAAGTGAATTTTGTGAAGTGTCCGTTACGTTACCGTTGGGTTTGTGACCGTTGGGGAGGAAAAATAAAGTGTGCTAAATAAGTTTCCTAGACCATTATACTAGAAGGCTCTCAAGATGAAGACTCAATGCACAGAAGAAAAGTTATCATCCAGTTTGGAATCCAACTTGATACAGTCAGTATAATTCTAGACACTTACGGTCCGAGCTGAATCGACCAGCTCTGATACCATTAAATGAGACAGCCTATGTCCCATTAGTGGAATTCTAATGAAACCTTATAAAAATACAGAAAAATTTGAAATTTTTAAAGGACAATACTTAATTATTTAAAAACATACTGTTTCACATACATATGCTTCAAATATATTTTACAGAGTTTGACACCGTTAAGACTAGCGGCCTTGCCACATAGATAAAACATAAAATAAAAGTACAGAAAGGAAACCAAAAAGAAAGCATACCAAAAGGGACCTCCTAAGTCCAACAAGACTGACACTTATACTGACTGTAGTAGTAGGGATGTGATTAGCGTTTGACAAAACACTAACAGCTCCCAATCTAGATGTTATAGTAACACATCTCCACGTCACTTCATATCCTTTCCTTCTGAGTTGTCGGGAAGTACGCAAGATTCGAGCTCATCGTCTGATCGTCATAAAATAATCCAAAATGCAAAACAAAAATGACACAGGGCTAAGATTCATGTACAAGTTTAAAAGTGGGAATGAATGTGTAAAATAATAATATATATGGAAACCATATTTATACAAACAAGCGTATCTTATACCCACAATTACATATACTTTATTTATTCTAATGCATCCCTGAACTATATGCTGACTCAGGCCACTAAACGCTGTCAATGATATCTATCCCATTTACCAAGATCAGATATCACTAGACCACATGCCACCAACGTACTCCCAATTACCAAGAGCTACGCCACCTAACTTCACATGGAGCCTAGGTGTTATAAGTCGATCGTCCCTGAGAATTCAGGCCAAGAACCTTGTCTTGCCTAGCATGCATAGATAATAATCCCCGTCGGGATTGCAGGCGACTGATCAACCTCGTGCGTCCCATACCGCACGGCGGTGGACTTACACATTCCTTAATGCAAGTCTATATGATCACTCACTCATCTTGTGGCAACTCTTAGCCATAAGTATTAAGTTAATAATGGGGAATTATCGTATCAACTTTTCAAGTTATACTTATTATCTAGATACTTAGGTTGAGTACCAAATCCATCCAATGTCTTGCCATATTTGATCTTTGTCCTTACATAATAAGTTCAGTTTGTATAATGGGTAATTGTATGGTTAACTTCCCAGGTAAGAGAGGTGGACTGTAAACGGCATAGTCGACCAAGTCTTTCCTTAGCCAGAACCCAACCAAATATAACTACTCATTGTATCCAACTTTCCTTATGTTAATGGGGATCAATTACTTAATATCTAGCAATGTTTTTCTCTCATTAACCGATTATTTCCTTAATCTATCAATCACAATCATTCAAGTATAAATAAAATAAACAATTATAAAATTAACCGAATAATGCAAGCACAATACAATACCAAATTGTCAAAGATTATTCCTATGATAATTAATTAAGGCCGGCGTAACCTCGCCTAGTGATTTGTGAAAATCATTATTTGAGAATAGGCTCTCCTTAATTATTTATCGCTAGTAGGGCTTAGGTCACCACTACACACATATATATTAAGTTATTTTACGCTAACCGTCCCAATCGTATACGAAATCTTGCCCCCACCTTTTGTTGAGTGTTGTTGAAAGTCCACAAGTGTTGTCTTCGATCTTTGCCAAGAACCTAATTTACGATAACCGTTGGATTGTACGAAATTTATGAAATAATTAGAATATAATTTATGGTTAATTGAACATAATCCCGTTATAACTTGAAATATTTATTTATTTAAATATATCATAATAACCTCCAAAATAATTATTAAATTCAAATATAAATTATATTATACCTCCTTTTGAATTTGTTTGTTTTAGAAAATTGTCAAGAGTATATTTCTAATAACATTTAAATTATAATAAAATTTGGGCATTATAACGACTTAAAATGGTAAAATTTATTTTGGACTTTATAAGTTCAATATATCGACGTCTGAACGGAATTTGCATAGAAAATTTAAAATAACCTTTATATAAATAACATAATTAAAATAATATAATTAAAATAAAATGGACATTATAACGGCTTACCGATTACTTATGAAAATGATTTGGGCAGAACTTTGACGTATAAAACTCCCTTGAAACTTTAGAAGAACTTTTACCACAAAATACTCTAAAGGTTACG
>OZ012739.1:395197836-395200336 GCA_963859935.3 Lathyrus sativus | reverse complement strand
TCACACACACACACATGTGCGCGCATCTGCGCACACGCACACACGCGCGTGTGCACACACACATCCACGTGCACATACACACACACACACACGCAAGCACACACACGCGTGCACACACTCTCTCTAACACACACACACGCACATACACACACACACGTGTGTGCACACACACACACACGCACACACAAGGACGCACAGACGCAAGCATGTACGCGCACACACACACAAACACGCACACGCGCGTGAGCACACACACACATACACACACGCACACACACGTGTGCACATGCTCTCTCTCTCTCTCACACACACACACACACACACACACACACATACACACACGCGCTTGCACACACTCTATCTCTCTCTCACAAACACACAGACACACACGTGTGCGCACACACACGCACGCACCTGCACGAATTCACACAGACACACACACACGCGCGCGTTCGCATATTTTCACAAATACAAACGCGTGCATGCTCTAACACACACACACGCACGCGCACACACACGGACACACACACACACACACATGCGCACAGACACACACACACGCGTCCGCACACACACACACATACACACACACGCGTCTGCAAACACACACGTGCGTGCACTCTCACTCTCGTGCATGTACACACGCGCGCGCACACACACACACACACGCGCACGTACGCACACACACGCGTGCGCATACTCTCTTTCTCTCTCTCTCTCTCTCTCACACACACACACTCTCTCTTTCACAAACACAGACACACACACGCATACACACACACACAGACACACGCGCGTGCGCGTACTCTCACACACAAAAGCACAAGCGCGCACGTGCGCAAATACAAACACACGCGCGCGCGTGCGCAACTACAAACTCACGCGCGCGCGTGTGCGCTCGCTCTCACACGCACACGCACACGCGCATGCATATACACACATACACACGCGCGCGCTTGTGTACCCACAAACACACACGCACACACACACGCACACCCTCGCGCACGTGCGCACAGAATAAATCACGCGTCGGCGCACACACACATACACACACACACACACACGCACGCACGCACACACGTATGCGCACTCACACACACAGGTATACACACACGCACACATACTCACGTGCGCGTGCACTTAGACACCCACACATACGTATACACACACGCACGCATGCACGCACTCACGCAAACCCAAAAGTGCGTGCACACACACACGCACACGCACACACACCCGCACGTGTGTGCACACACACACACACACACGCTCGAGCACATACACACACGCACACGCGCACACACACACACACGCGCACGCACACACGCGCGCGTGCGCACACACTCTCTCTCTCTCTCTCACATACACACGCACGCGCACAGACACACACACGCGCGCGCGTACACACACACACTCACTCTCTCTCTCACAAACACACACACACACATACGTGCACACACACACACACACACACACACACACACACGCACGTACACGAGTTCACACGGACACACACACACACACAAACACACACATGCGCGTGCGCATATTTTCATAAACACAAACGTGTGCATGCTCACACACACACACACGCACGCGCACACACAGACACCCACACACGTGCACGCGCAAGCACACACACTCATGTGAACACACACACACACGAACAATCGCGTGCGCGTGTGCACTGACACACACATACACACGTGTCCGCACACACACATACACACACACACGAACACACACACACACACACACACACGTGCACACACACACACACATACATAAACGCGTCCACACACACACACACACACACGCATGCACACACACACACGCACACATGCCCACACGCGCGTGCCCACACGCACACTCCAACACGCGTGTGCACGCACTCTCTCACACACACGCACGTGCACTCACACGCTCGTGCACATACACACGCACGCGCACGCTCACACACGCGCGCGCATGGACACATACACGCGTGCGCGCGCACACACTCACACACACACTCTCTCTCTCTCACACACACACACGTGCATACACTCTCTCTCTCTCTCTTTCACAAACACACACACACACACACCCGTGCGCGCACACACACACACATATACGCATGCACGCACCCACACACATTCACACAGACACACACAGGCACACACAGGAACGCAAACACACACACACACACGCACGTGCGCGTACTCTCTCACACAAACGCACAAGCGCGCGCGTGCGCACATACATACACACGCGCGCGCGTTCATACACACAAACACACACGCCCTCATACACACGCACACGCATGCACATCCACACGCGCGTGCACACCCGCACGCGTGTGCATACACACACACACACACACACTCATAAACACGCGCACGCACACACCCTCACTCGCGTGCGCGCACACTCTCTCTCTCACACACAAACACACACACACGCTCATGCACATACACACACACTTGCACACACACACACATACACACACACGCGTGTGCAT
>OZ012739.1:395177836-395180336 GCA_963859935.3 Lathyrus sativus | reverse complement strand
GCGCACACGCATCCGCACATGCGCAGACACACGCAGACACACTCACACACGTGCACGCTTATATACACAAACACACACACACGCGCGCGAACACACACGCACGCACGCTCGTACACTAGCTGCACGCGCGCGCATACACACACGTGCGCGTTTGTACACACACACGCGTGCACACATACACACACACACGAACACACACACACACACACGCGCGTGCACACTCACGCACACGCACACGCACACACACACGCACGCCCCCAACACGCGCGTGCACACAGACACACACACACACGCGCGTGTGCACACACTCTCACACACACACACATGTACACACACATGTGTGCACTCACACACTCGAGAACATACACACACGCACAAACACACACACACACACGCACGCACACACGCACGCGTGCACACACACACACTCTCTCTCTCTCTCTCTCTCTCTCACCCACACACACGTGCACACACACACACACACACACACACACACTCTCTCTCTCTCTCTCTCTCTCTCATAAACACAGACACAAACACACACACACACACACGTACACGAATTCACACAGACACATACGCACGCAAACACACACACACACACACACGCGCGCGTGCGTATGTTTTCACAAACACAAACGCGCGCACGCTCACACACATACACACACACACACGCACGCACGCATGCGCACAGGCACGCACACACACACTCATGTGCATACACACACATAAGAAAAATCGCGCGCGCATGCGCGCTAACTCACACACACACGCGCGTTCGTACACACACATACACATACACACGCACGCACACATACAGACACACACGCGCGCGCACACGCACACGCACACAAACACACACGCGCGTGCATACACACAAACGCACACATACCCACACGCGCGTGCCCACACGCACACACACACACACACACATACACACACACACACACACACACTCCAACACGCGTGTGCACGCACTCTCTCTCACAAATACGCACACACACCCACTCGTGCACTCACACGCTCGTGCACACGCACACTCTCTCACTCTCTCTCTCTCTCACACACACACACACGTGCACATACTCTGTCTCTCTCTCTTTCACAAATACACACACACACACGTGCGTGCACACACACATACACATGCATGCACCCACACGCATTCACACAGACACACACGCAAACACACAAACACGCGCGCGTGCGCGTACTCTCACACACAAACAAACACGTGCATGCGTGCGCACATACACAAGTACACGCGCGCACGTTCTTACGCACAAACACATACGCCCTCATACACCCGCACTCACACCCACACGCACACACGCACACACACCCACACGCACACACACACACACACACACGCTCGTGCACATACACACACACACATACGTACATACACACGCGCGTATGCACAATCTCTCTCTCTCTCTCACACACACACACATGCGATCACCCACACACATATACACACGCATGCACGCACATACACACACATACGCACGCGTGCGCATACCCACCCACACACACACACGTGCGCACACACACACACACGCATGCACACACACACACACACACACACTCTCGTGCACACAAACACGCACGTGAACACACACACACACACACACACGCGCGCGCGTGCGCACACTCTCTCTCTCTCTCTCTCACACACACACACACAAACACACACACACACACACACACAAACATACACACACGTGCGCGCGCAACCACACTCACACACACCCACACACACGTGCGCGTGCACATAAGCACACAAACACGAACACGCACGCACATACACACACACACATGAACACCCACACACGCGTGAACACCCGCTCGCGCGTGCATATATACACACACGCGTGTGCGAACACTCTCTCTCTCTCTCACACACACACACACACACATGCACACATACACACACACAAATACACATACACGCGTGTGCACATCTCTCTCTCACACACACACATGCGCGCACACAAACACAAACAAGCAAGTGCGCGCGTGCGTGCACACATGTTAGAACAGTGGTTAAGTGTCGGGTTTGTATTATCGTTTCCACATGGAATATAAGATTTTGGAGTCGTTCAACAGTTGTTAAATTTATAGTTTAATGGTATCCAAGAGTTTGTGTTTAAGGTAACAAGTGTTTTCCATGAAAGGAATAAATGCGATAAATGTTAGGTTTAACGGTTTGAATAAAGATTGTCAAAGTTAGGTTTCGGTAATCACTTTGCATGTATACTTCCGATCAACATTTAATAAACTCTTTCAAATGATCAATGTATTCACAATATCCTCTCAATATGATTATCTCTAACTCATATTGTGAAGTTTATCATTTTAATCCATTGTTGATCTCTCACACAATCTATCAAAATGACAACTTTAAAGTTCAACATTTTAAGTGAACAAAATCATTCAAGACTATTTCTAGCTCAAGAAAGAGATGGGTGAAAACCTAGGTCAAGAGTTGGTAAATATT
>OZ012739.1:395163716-395177336 GCA_963859935.3 Lathyrus sativus | reverse complement strand
AGTAATAATTCAATTAATAAGAACCTGTAAATCGTACTGATCTCGAATCCTTGAGTAGTCCTCCACAATATCGGCAGGATTCTACTTTGGCGAGAATTAAAAGGTACAGGAAGAAAATACAATGTTCTGAACTAAAGGAAAATAGAAATGAAATAAAAGAAAACAATAAAACTGGGAGAAATAGCTTCAGTAGAAATCTTGGCAGCACTTCGATACCTCGAAGCCTCCCCCCTAAACTCTGAATCTAAGGCCTATTTATAGGAGATAATTCATTCTTCAACTTCCAGAGATCATGGGTGAGTTATGGAGGGAGTGGGGGTAACTTCCAGTAGTGGGCGGTGTGTGGAGAAAGTGTAGGAAGAAATCTTAGAGAGAGTGATCGAGGCAAAAAATGATTTGAACGTTAAATGATATTTCATCTGCGTGACGCTCGTAATGGAACGTGACGGTCGTCATACGCATGACGGTCGTAATGGACCTGTGACGACCGTCATATCAGCAAAATCCATTTTTTCTGTTTTTCTTCTCTCTTTTCCTTCCATTTCTTCTTCTTTTCTTTCTTTAATCCAAATTCTCCCCAATCTGCAAAACGAAGTAAATTAATCATATAATAGAACATAAATCAAGATAAATTAATAATAGTCACAAATAAATGCATGTAAATCAAGCCAAATAAACGATATGATTTCGCGTTATCAAACACCCCCACACTTAAACCATTGTTTGTCCTCAAGCAATCAGTCAACACGTTAAATAGAAATAAATATAATTTGAAACAAAGACACAGTGAGACTCTAATCATATGTGGCTGCTAGGCTAATGTTAGATCGATATGTACTAAATATCAATACCAAGGATACCGTAACGACACAATTTCAAAAACTCCCTACTTATGCAAACCTATCGGAATCATGCCATTATAACTCAACCTATATCTCATGCTCTCTTTCACCCCATTTCATTATAGTGCAATCACATTAAGCCCGTTATCCATACACATTCATGGCAAGTAAACCTGTTAGTGACTATGATCTCGATGTTATTTCATTTTTTCTCTGCAAATATGCTTAAGCATCAATTGAACTTAAAGAGTTTGTACCGTTAGGCTAAGTGCTCGGGTGAGGAGCACCTAACTTAGAAGGAACATGTCTTTTTCTTCATAATTTTTTTTCTTTCTTTATTTCTCATTTTGCACTAGAGATCATACACTTATTTGCATCGGTTTTTTACTTAGTGTGTTTAGGACGGTGCTGACTGCTTAAATAAACTACTTAGGGATTACTACAAGAACCTGGAGCTTTAAGGTTTCGGCATAACGGGTACTCAAATTGATTTTGCATATTTAGGGAGTTAAGGATGTCAGAACGGTATCAATTTTATCAAAACTTTCCCACGTTTTTCTAACATAGCCTGGACAACCTATATACTTTCAGAGAACCATGTCATGAATCGAAGCAAAAATTTGTTGGAGGTTAGAATTTTAAAATTTTGAAATTTTGGGGAAATTGAATAACAAGCAAAAACCACGCATAAAGACTCGACAACACATGCAAAGACTTTGACATAATGTTAAAAATAGATAAAATTCCTAGAAGCATGAAATAAAATGTAAAACAATAGAGTTCCTCCCCCACACTTAAACCAAACATTGTCCTCAATGTTTTAGTAAAAGGTGGAAAAGGAAAGATAGAACATGTATGAATGCTACTGCTCTTGCTATCCTTGTCTTTGTTGATCACTTCTACTTCGGCGGCGGGCATTTTGAGATACCGTTGTTTGTGTAATTCTCGAACTAGCTCATCATGTTGCTCGCTTCAAGAGGAAGTACTCATCATCAGTGTCCCCACCAGCAGCGACACTCGTAGGAATGTCCGTGGGCATAACTCATCTTTTCAGATCGTCATCTAGAGAGTTTTCGCCTAGATATAGCTAAAGCGTAATAAGCGATACATTTCTTTATTTTCTGCAAATTTAAACAAACAAATTAAAACAAAGACCTTGTGGGTTGCCTCCCACACAGCGCTTTGTTTAACGTCGATAGCTCGACGGCTAAAGAGTGCAAGTACTCATGGTGGTTCTTTCGAGAATGGTTCTGCGATCGAACTTTGAATAGTCTTCGGTTTCCAGGCCACTTATCAAGCCATCGCTCATATCCCTCACCTTTTCGTTTCTTTCTTCTGTAGGGTGGTTCCTTGTTTTGAATGCGTGATGGTGGTTCTGGATCTATCCTGCGTATCAGCTTTTCAAATTTGGGCTTAGTTATTTCATCCACCACCTCAAAAATTAATCTTACCCTTTTAACAATAATGATGATCCTAGTTTCACGGTCCTCGAATTTTCTTTTCCTATGAGGTACCTTAGACAAAGGTGCATTGGTGTGGGTATTTTCCAGTACCTCTACATATGTTTTGGATTGGTACTTTACTTTATCTTCCACAACCAATTGTGAGAAAGAATTAGGTGGGGTATAGGGAGAAGGAGCAACAATGGATGCTTCTTTCTCTATCTCTTCGACAACCTCCCTTTCGGGTGGTGTCGGTGTATTTTTCTCAATAATTATGCTTGTCTCACCAAAACTCTCCTCAGACTCATCATCACTCTCCCTAGGATCTTCTATTTGTTCTTCATTACTAGTGGTTACAACATTCACATGACTCTCAAGGAAGGGTCCTAGAGATGTTTGTGTAAGCAAAGAGGTTTGAGTCTCCAAAGCCTTACTGTGAGTCGTGAGGGAATCGACTATAATGCTCATCTGCTTAAGGTCTTCATCAATTTGGAGATGTTGTTTTCTAAAATCTTCATTTTGGAGAGTTTGTGTCTCCACAAAGCGCTCCATCATAGATTCTATCCTAGAATGAGTAAACGTCTCTTCAAATTCTTCTAGTAATAGTTCAAGGTTGGATGTATCGAAATCTTGCGTTTCCTCAAAACATTGGGAGTCGTCATCGTAGAGGGAATTTGGGTGAGAATGCGTCGTATTGAAATCTTCTAATAATATTTCGAGGTCCAATTTAAACAGATCTTGTGGTTCCTCGAAATATTGGGGGTGATAGTTATAAGGGAAATATGGGTTATACATAATGATTTAGATAAGAGTGCCTAAGTATATACTATGCAACAACCGAATCACAATATTGACTGTTGGTCCCCGGCAACGGCGCCAAAAACTTGATGTGTCCGCAAGTGCACGGAAATATCGAAGTAATATAAAAGATTGTCGAACCCACAGAGACCAATGTCAATCTACCGTTATCTATTATTACGGCGTAAAACTAAGGCTAATGGAATTAGGAAAGCTGAATGCGAATGAAATTAAATGCAAAGGAAATAAAGATAATTGGTTTAAAAAAAAGAGGTAAAGGGATATCGGTATGCAAGGAATTAGTTATCGGGGATTCGACAGGTCGCCGGTGCTTTTTACTCTTTGCAAACACTTTTCAGGAGAAAATATTCGTTTAAAGACCTCTGCCTCACGATGGTTGTTGACTCGGGTCATAATTCTAAGGCGGAATGTATGCTCTCGCAGTCCCATTCGGGGTTAAAACTACTTTTTGAAAACAAATAGATTCTGATTTCTTTTAAAGCGCTTTCGCTGTGTTTAAAATCAATGCCTATTTTTTACTATCTGTTTTGAATACCAGCTTTCGCATGCCGATTCGTGCCTTAATGAATTTCCCACTGTCGTGGCGAAACTACTGTAAATAATTTCTCGCTGTCGCGACGCAGGTTTATTTAGAAATTAAGATTAAAAACTACGCGCCAGAAAGGTTGTTTGTAAAAATGGAAGGTGTCGGTTACTATCGAATCATGTCCTACTAATTCGGTTACATACCGATAAAACTAATTTAGCTAGACATGATAATTGATGCAAACAGGAATAAATATAAATAGAAAAATAATAAAACATACATTATGACAGAAAATAAAGTAATAATTCAATTAATAAGAACCTGTAAATCGTACTGATCTCGAATCCTTGAGTATTCCTCCACAATGTCGGCAGGATTCTACTTTGGCGAGAATTAAAAGGTACAGGAAGAAAATACAATGTTCTGAACTAAAGGAAAATGGAAATAAAATAAAAGAAAACAATAAAACTAGGAGAAATAGCTTCAGTAGAAATCTTGGCAGCACTTCGATACCTCGAAGTCTCCCCCCTAAACTCTGAATCTAAGGCCTATTTATAGGAGATAATTCATTCTTCAACTTCCAGAGATCATGGGTGAGTTATGGAGGGAGTGGGGGTAACTTCCAGTAGTGGGCAGTGAGTGGAGAAAGTGTAGGAAGAAATCTTAGAGAGAGTGATCGTGGCAAAAACTGATTTGAACGTTAAATGATATTTCATCTGCGTGATGCTCGTAATGGAACGTGACGGTCGTCATACGCATGACGGTCGTAATGGATCTGTGACGACCGTCAAATCAGCAAAATCCATTTTTTCTGTTTTTCTTCTCTCTTTTCCTTCCATTTCTTCTTCTTTTCTTTCTTTAATCCAAATTCTCCCCAATCTGCAAAACGAAGTAAATTAATCATATAATAGAACATAAATCAAAATAAATTAATAATAGTCACAAATAAATGCATGTAAATCAAGCCAAATAAACGATATGATTTCGCGTTATCACGCTAACACATACACCCACACACACACGCACGCACACACACACACACACCCACACACACGTGCCCGCGTGCATGCTCACAATCACACAGATGCACACACACACACACATGTGCGGGCGCACACACACATACACACACGTACGCACGCAGGCACACACACACACATATGCATGTGCACAGACACACACACACATACGCGCGCACGCACACATACAGACACACACACACACACACACGTATTCACGCACGCACACCGCATGCAAACACACACACACACACACGTGCGAACACGCTCGTGCACGCACACACACATTCACCCACACCCACGCACGCAAGGACGCTCGCACGCATGCACTCACGCGTACACACACACGCATACACGCCCTTGCATGCAAAAAAACACGCGCGTGCACACACACGCAGACACACACGCACGCACACACACACACACGTGCGCATACTCTCACACACACACACACGCACACACGCACAAACGTGCACACACGCACGCGCGTACATACACACGCACACATGTCCACACACCCACACACGTATGCACACAAACACGTGCGTGCATACACACACACACACATACGCACACACGTGCACGCGTGCCTGCACTCTCTCTCTCTCTCTCTCACAGACATACACACACATAAACATACATACACAGACACAGACACACACACACGAACACGAACACGAGCGCGCGTACGTACACACACAAACATGCGCACCCACATACACAAGCACACACACGTACGCACATATAAACAAACACGCAAACACACACACGCACAAACAAACGTGTGTGCACACACACACACACACACGTGCGCACACACACTCTCTCTCTCTCTCTCACACAAACACACAAACAAACAAACACACGCGCGTGCGCACACACACACACGCACACACACACACACACACACGTGCGCACAATCGCGCACACACACACACACACAAACACAAACACACGCGCGCATGCACGCACACACACACACACACACACGTGCGCACCCACACACACGCATACGCACGCACTCTCACATACACAAACACGCGCGCGCACACACACACACACACACACACACACAAACACACACGCACACACAAACGCGCGCACACACATACTCACGCATACGCGCGCACACATAAATGCGCGCGAACACATAAATGCGCGCGCACACATAAACGCGCGCGCACACAATCACACACGCACACACAGACGTGCGCACCCACCCACACACGCACGCTCACATACACAAACACGCAAACACACACACACACGCACACGCACACACAAAGGCACGCACACACACACACAGCACACACACACACACACACACACACGCATACACACACCCACACGCACACACACATGCGCATACTCACACACACGCGCACACTCACATACACAAATAAGCGCGTGTGCGCGCTAACACACACAGACACACACAGACACACGCACTCACGCACGCACACACATATACACGCATTCACACAAAAATACACGCGCGCGCGTGTAGGCAAACAAGCACACGCGCGCGCGTGCACGCTCACACGCATGCGCACACACCTGCGCATGCACACACACACGCACGTAGGCTCGCACACACGCACGCACGCGCACACATATATACGTACGTGCACAAACACACACACACGCGCGTGCACACACCTACAGGCATATACACACACGTGCACACACACACACACACACACACACACACGTGTATGCACGCGTACACGCCGCCCTCACTCAAGCACACAAGCGTGCACACACACGCGCGCGCTTGCACACACACACACACGCGCACACACACACACATGCACACACGCACGTGCGCACACACACACACGCACTCACGCACGCATGCTCGCATGCACACATACATACACGCACAAACGCACGCGTGCGCACACACACAAACACATGCACTTACGCGCGTGCACACACAAGCACACCCGCACACAAACACAAACACACACGCGCGCGTGCACATACTCTCTCACACACACACATACGCACACGCGCGCGCGTACGTACACACACATAAAAGCGGGCACACGCGCGCGCGTACATGCACACTCACACGCACGTACTCACTAACACACAGACACGCACACACACAAGAACGTGCGTGCACACACACACACAGACACGTACACACGCAAACGCGTGCACACACACACACACTCTCTCTATCTCTATCTCTCTCTCACACACACACACAAACAAACACACAGACACACACACACACAAACACACAGACACACACACAAACACGAACACGCGCGCGCGTGCCTTCACACACACACACACGTGCACACCCACACACACACATACATAAACACACACACACAAATGCGCGTGCACACACACACACACACTTGCACGTGCGCACACACTCTCTCTCACACACACACACACAAATACACACACGTATGTGCGCACACACACAAACACACACACATACACACACATGCGCGCGCGTGCTTATACACACACGCGCACACACACACATATACACATGTACGCACGCACACACGCGCACACACGCACGGGCATACACACACGCGTGCACACACGCATACACATGCGTACACACACACACACGTGGGCGCACACACACACACAGGCACGCACGCATGCACGTTCGCACTCACACACGCACATAAGCACTCGCGTCCACACAAACACGCGCGTGCACACACAGACACACATACACACGCACACACGCACACACACGCGTGCGCACACTCTCTCTCTCTCTCACACACACACATACACACACACAGATACACACACACGTGCACGCACACACACAAACACACGCACGCATACAAACACACAAACGCGCACACGCGCGTGCACACACATACACACACACAAACACAAACGCACACGCGCACACGCAAACACACACGCGTGCACACATACACACGTGCGCACACTCACACACACACAAACACACACGCGCTCCTGTGGGCACACGCGCCCACGCAAACACATGGACGCACGCGCATACACCTACGTACGTGCACACACACACACACACACACACACACACACACACACACACACACACGTGCGAGCATACAAACACACACGCGTGCGCTTGCGCACACACTTACACACACACACACACACACATGCACGTGCGCCCAGACACATACACGCACACACGCACGTGCGCGCTAACGCACACACACATATACACACACGCACTATCGCTCGCACGCGCACATACACCCACACACACACGCACACCCACACACACGTGCCCGCGTGCATGCACACAATCACACACACGCGCACACACACACACACACACACGTGCGGGCGCACACACACATACTCACACGCACGCACGCAGGCGTGCACGCAGGCACACACACACATACGCACGTCCGCAAACACACACACACACACGCGCACGCATACTCTCACACACACACAGGCGCGCGTACATGCACACACATACACACACGTGCGTGCACGCACACACACACACACGTGTATTCACGCACGCACACCGCACACAAACACACACGCACACACACACACACACACACACGTGCGAACACGCTCGCGCACGTGCACTCACATACACCCACACCCACGCACGCAAGGATGCTCGCACGCACGCACTCACACGCGCACACACACGCACACACGCATACATGCACTTGCATGCAAAAAAACACGCGTGTGCGTACACAAGAAGACACACACACACACGCGTGCGCATACTCTCACACACACACACAAACACACGCGCACACACACACGTACGTGCGCACACGCGCGCGCGTACATACGCACACACACACACATGTCCACACACCCACACACGCACGCACACAAACACGTGCGTGCACACACACACACACACATACGCACACACACGTACGTGTGCTTGCACTCTCTCTCTCTCTCACAGACACACACACATAAACATACATACACAGACACACACACACACACACACGAACACACACATACACATGCGCACCCACATACACACGCACACGCACGTACGCACATATAAACAAACACGCAAACACACACACGCACAGACAAACGTGCGTGCACACACACACACACACGTGCGCATACTCTCACACACACACACGCACAAACGTGCACACACACGCGCGCGTACATACACACACACACATGTCCACACACCCACACACGCATGCACACAAATACGTGCGTGCATACACACACACACATACGCACACACGTGCACGCGTGCCTGCACTCTCTCTCTCTCTCTCACAGACATACACACACATAAACATACATACACAAACACAGACACACACACACGAACACGAACACGAGCGCGCGTACGTACACACACAAACATGCGCACCCACATACACAAGCACACACACGTACGCACATATAAACAAACACGCAAACACACACACGCACAAACAAACGTGTGTCCACACACATACACACACGCACGTGCGCACACTCTCTCTCTCTCACACACACACACACAAACAAACAAACACACGCACGTGCGCACACACACACACGCACACACACACACACACGTGCGCACACTCGCGCGCACACACACACACACGTGCGCACCCACACACACACGCATACGCACACACTCTCACATACACAAACATGCGCACACACACACACACACAAACACACACGCACACACAAACGCGCGCAAACACACACTCACGCGCACGCGCGCACACATAAACGCGCGCGCACACATAAACGCGCGCGCACACAATCACACACGCACACACAGACGTGCGCACCCACACACACACGCACGCTCACATACACAAACACGCAAACACACACGCACGCACACGCACACACAAAGGCATGCACACACACACATCACACACACACACGCACCCACACGCATACACACACTCACACGCACACACACATGCGCATACTCACACACACGCGCACACTCACATACACAAATAAGCGCGTGTGCGCGCTAACACACACACACACACACACACACTCACGCACGCACACACATATACACGCATTTACACAAATACACACGCGCGCGCGTGTAGGCAAACACGCACACGCGCGCGCGTGCACGCTCACACGCATGCGCACACACCTGCGCATGCATACACACACGCACGTAGGCTCGCACACACGCACGCACGCACACACATATATACGTACGTGCACAAACACACACACGCGCGCGTGCACACACCTACAGGCACATACACACACGTGCACACACACACACACACGTGTATGCACGCGCACACGCCGCCCGCACTCAAGCACACAAGCGTGCACACACACACGCGCGCGCTTGCACACACGCACACACGCGCACACACAGACACACATGCACACACGCACGTGCGCGCACACACACACGCACTCACGCACGCATGCTCGCATGCATACATACACACACGCACACACGCACGCGTGCGCACACACACAAACACATGCACTTACGCGCGTGCACACACAAGCACACCCGCACACAAACACACACACACACACGTGCGTGCACATACTCTCTCACACACACACATACGCACACGCGCGCGCGTACGTACACACACATAAAAGCGGGCACACGCGCGCACGTACATGCACACTCACACGCACGTACACACTAACACACAGACACGCACACACACAAGAACGTGCGTGCATACACACACACACACACGTACACACGCAAACGTGTGCACACACACACTCTCTCTCTATCTCTATCTCTCTCTCTCTCACACACACACACACACACACAAACACATAGACACACACACACACAAACACACAGACACACACACAAACACGAACACGCGCGCGCGTGCCTTCACACACACACACACACGTGCGCACCCACACACACACATACATAAACACACACACACACAAATGCGCGTGCACACACACACACACACACTTGCACGTGCGCACACACTCTCTCTCTCACACACACACACAAATACACACACGTATGTGCGCACACGCACAAACACACACACACATACACACACATGCGCGCGCGTGCTTATACACACACGCGCACATACACACATACACACATATACGCATGCACACACGCGCACACACGCACGGGCATACACACACGCGTGCACACACGCATACACATGCGTACACACACACACGTGGGCGCACACACACACACAGGCACGCACGCATGCATGTTCGCACTCACACACGCACATAAGCACTCGCGTCCACACAAACACGCGCGTGCACACACAGACACACATACACACGCACACACGCACACACACGCGTGCGCACACTCTCTCTCTCTCTCACACACACACACATACACACACACAGATACACACACACGTGCACGCACATACACAAACACACGCACGCATACAAACACACAAACGCGCACACGCGCGTGCACACACGTACACACACACAAACACAAACACACACACGCACACGCAAACACACACGCGTGCACACATACATACGTGCGCACACTCACACACACACAAACACACACGCGCTCCTGTGGGCACACGCGCCCACGCAAACACATGCACGCACGCGCATACACCTACGTACGTGCATACACACACACACACACACACACACACACACACATACACACGTGCGAGCACACAAACACACACGCGTGCGCTTGCGCACACACTTACATACACACACATGCACGTGCGCCCAGACACATACACGCACACACGCACGTGCGCGCTAACGCACACACACATATACACACACGCACTATCGCTCGCACGCGCACATACACCCACACACACACGCACACCCACACACACGTGCCCGCGTGTATGCATACAATCACACACACGCACACACACACACACGTGCGGGCGCACACACACATACACACACGCACGCACGCAGGCACGCACGCAGGCACACACACACATACGCATGTGCGCAAACACACACACACACACGCGCGTTCACACACATACAGACACACATACACACACGTGCGTGCACGCACACACACACACACACATGTATTCACGCACGCACACCGCACACAAACACACACGCACACACACACACACACGTGCGAACACGCTCGCGCACGTGCACTCACATACACCCACACCCACGCACGCAAGGATGCTCGCACGCACGCACTCACACGCGCACACACACACACACACGCATACATGCACTTGCATGCAAAAAAACACGCGTGTGCGTACACAAGAAGACACACACGCACGCACACACACACACACGCGTGCGCATACTCTCACACACACACACACACAAACACACGCACACGTGCACACACGCGCACGCGTACATACTCACACACACACAAACGTGCGCACACACGCGCGCGTACATACGCACACACACACACACATGTCCACACACCCACACACGCACGCACACAAACACGTGTGTGCACACACACACACACATACGCACACACGCATACGCGTGCCTGCACTCTCTCTCTCTCTCTCACAGACACACACACATAAACATACATACACAGACACACACACACACACACACACACACGAACACACACATACACATGCGCACCCACATATACGCGCACACGCACGTACGCACATATAAACAAACACGCAAACACACACACGCACAGACAAACGTGCGTGCACACACACACACGTGCGCATACTCTCTCACACACACACGCACACACGCACAAACGTGCACACACGCGCGCGCGTACATACACACACACACATGTCCACACACCCACACACGCATGCACACAAACACGTGCGTGCATACACACACACACATACGCACGCACGTGCACGCGTGCCTGCACTCTCTCTCTCTCTCTCACAGACATACACACACATAAACATAAATACACAGACACAGACACACACACACGAACACGAACACGAGCGCGCGTACGTACACACACAAACATGCGCACCCACATACACAAGCACACACACGTACGCACATATAAACAAACACGCAAACACACACACGCACAAACAAACGTGTGTGCACACACACACACACACGCACGTGCGCACACTCTCTCTCTCTCTCACACACACACACATACACAAACAAACAAACACACGCGCGTGCGCACACACACACATACGCACACACACACACACGTGCGCACACTCGCGCACACACACGCACACAAACACAAACACACGCGCGCATGCACGCACTCACACACACACACACGTACGCACCCACACACACACGCATACACACGCACTCTCACATACACAAACACGCACACACACACACACACACAAACACACACGCACACACAAACGCGCGCACACACACACTCACGCACACGCGCGCACATATAAACGCGCGCGCACACAATCACACACGCACACACAAACGTGCGCACCCACACACACACGCACGCTCACATACACAAACACGCAAACACACACACACACACGCACACACACACACAAAGGCGCGCACACACACACATATCACACACACACACACGCACCCACACGCATACACACACCCACACGCACACACACATGCGCATACTCACACACACGCGCACACTCACATACACAAATAAGCGCGTGTGCGTGCTAACACACACACAGACACACACACACGCACTCACGCACGCACACACATATACACGCATTCACACAAATACACACGCGCGCGCGTGTAGGAAAAAATGCACGCGCGCGCGCGTGCACGCTCACACGCATGCGCACACACCTGCGCATGCACACACACACGCACGTAGGCTTGCACACACGCATGCACGCGCACACATATATACATACGTTCACAAACACACACACACACGCGCGTGCACACACCTACAGGCACATACACACACGTGCACACACACACACACGTGTATGCACGCGCACACGCCGCCCGCACTCAAGCACACAAGCGTGCACACACACACGCGCGCTTGCGCACACGCACACACGCGCACACACACACACATGCAC
>OZ012739.1:395141216-395156216 GCA_963859935.3 Lathyrus sativus | reverse complement strand
CCTACATATCCTTACGGGAGTGGAATCAGAGTATTTGTAGTTCCCCTAAAGGGTTTGAGGTGTTTTTTGACTGTGGTCAAAGTTCCTACGGGTTTAGGGTAGTTGATTGATTGAGTTTAGGAGAAAAGAAGAGTTGTCATTTTAAGGGAGATTTAACTGCCACAAGTGTAAGAGATTGTATTTGTTGTGGGGTGGAGATTCTATCTCGCTTAAGATGATTAACATCTTTCTCTAATGTTTAAATAATTGAATTGAGTTGTATTTGTTTGTATCTAAGTTGTAAAGTAAAGACAAATGTCCTCCTATGGGGTAGGATCTGTCCTAAAAGATCGACTTGAATGGGATCAAGGATCGTAGGGGAGAATGATGCAAATGATGTGCATTACACACAAGTGTTGAATCATGTGTAGGTTTTTCCTTTGGACGGAATGCGATGCAATAACAGTAAACGCAAAAATATAAAGTTGCGAATAAAGTAAAGGCAGATAAATAAAGCATACACGAATGCATGAAAGCGCTAAGGTGTAAGTGAGAATTGTGTATGTGAATATGGATGCGCAAGCGTGCACGATTGATTAAGTTTGATTAATTTTAGTTGGGATTGTATAGGTGAAATTATATTAGATGTGGATTGATGGTGAGGTTAATTGATTTTACGAGAACGTTGTTTGATTATTTGTGAGATTAATTTAAGTTATAAATAAACCAGATATTTGAATAGAAATGATTTTTTTAATAAAAGATACTTTTTATTATCAAATACATGGATTTTTAGAGATAAAGGTCAATTTGAATAAAAAGATTATTTTTAAAGAGATTCTATTAAATAAATAAAGTTTTTATTAATTTTAAAGTTAAAAAGATTTTGTTATTATAAATAGACAAAAGGTTATTTATTTAATATATAAAAAATGCTCTTAAGAATATCAACAATTATTGTAAAAGAAGTGATTAAGTTGGTGACATTAACATTAATGAATTGAATTAATTAAAATAAAGTTGTTAATTCAAATGTTAGTTAAATTAGAGAAAAAATATTAATTACATAAACAGGTTATTAGATTAATTAAAAACGTTGATTTAGACAAATGATTATATTAATGGTTTAATTAATAAAATAAAAAAAAGTTGATAAGTATAAAAAGATGACTAAGATAAAATGGTTTAAACATAAATTGATTGACTGGAAAAAAAGTTGATTAAATCAAACAGATTAATTAGGTTAATCAAGACATGATTATTTATTAGTTAATTAAAAAAGAAATAATTATTTAATCAAATGGGTTAACGAAGGGTTTTAAAGGTTAATTAGTTGTTAGGTCATTTATTAAAGTGGCAGATTAGGAGATTAAGTGGGATTAACGAGTAGTTTAGTGGATAATATGAGAGTGGGCGGATGGTTGTCTGGTGCGCAGGCCACGAGGGTTTACGGTAGACGTGCGGGTGTGAGGCATACGTTTGGATCCGTTGGAGATCCGTGGGTGTGTGCATGAGGGTGCATAATATGCATATGTGGTTTCACGTACAGGATTACAATAATAACAAAACTGAAGGAAAAAAAGAATGAACCCTAAATCCTAATCTGCCCCAAGTTCCCTCTTCTCCTCCGCGGTCGCCCCCTCTTCATCTCGCTTTCCTCGATCTCTCTTCCATCTTCTCTCGTTCGTTCTCTCCATTTTCAATATTCCATTCTCTCTTCTTGTTCTTTCCTTTCTTTCAAATCCTGAAACACAACCAAACAAATTAATAGTTTAAATAATCTTGAAACAAATGGAAGGATTACCGCGGGTTATGGGTGACGACTATGAGAGCGGTAGCGATCTGAAATTCCCGATGGAGGTTTTGAAGGTGGGCCGCGAATGGATTTCGACGGCTAAAGTTGCTTCTGCCGATAGGGACTCCGGTGGTTTCACGGTGGGACTTAAAAGATAAGTTCTCTCTTTACGAACTTTCATTTTTTAGGTTTTTGGTTGGATTTGGGATTTTTATGTATCTAGGTTGTCATGAATTGTTGCGTGTTTCTTCGTCCATCCTTTGTGTTCTGATTCAATTTCTTTTATAGCCTTTTTCTCAAAACAGAATGAAGAGAAAATAAAATTCTTTCCATCTTCGACTGATTCTTGTCTGTGATATTCTGATAATGTTTAATGTAGTTCCATTTTCAGCTTATCCTGTCTGATCTTGCTATAGAAGTAATAACTGGAAGCCTTTATTTCTGAATCCTGATGAAGTTAATGAAGACGAAAATTTGGGATTTTGGGTATACGTGGCCTCAATTCTGCTAACACTTGGAGAACGATTCTACCTCTCCTTGCTTACACCTTTCCTCACTTTCAGGCACCTTCACAACAAACCCAAACGCCCTGGTGTACTGCAAGAGTCTTCAAGTTCCTTGATACGGCATCCTGGCTTGTCATCCTTGAGTGAGTTTTTCTTTGTTAATTCTGAGCTTTTTTATCTTATTATGATGTGCACTTGATCTTCTCAAGACTCCGTCTTATATGCTTTGTGTTCAGATTATGATGCGGTTACGAGAACTGAAGAGAAAGACTCCAACTTATAAGGAGCGTCGTTTCATAATCACGGTCAAGGCTTCTCGTGTGAGCACTCTTCCAGCTCTTGGTCAAGTGTACGAGGAAGAAAAAGGAAGGTTGTAGCTGGTGGTCTATAATAGTCGTTTTCCTACTTGCGAGTAGCTACCCTCTTCTGGCTGTAAGTTTTCCTTCAAAATTCTGGTGTGGCTTATGCGCAGGTCTGAATTGCTTTGTTAACGAATGTCGGCGCCGAATAAAATAACACACCTCCTTTGCTAATATCTTGAAAATATGTTGTGCTCTTTTTTTGTCTGCCAGCGTTTGTTATCCACTGCTATGCGGTGGCCTTTGTGAATTTATGTTGTGAATGTTTAGGTGAGAATAGCCTAAAAATTCTTTCGTGTTATGATCTTTATGAATAGCTCTGTTGTGATTTTATCATGTTTTCTACCCCTCTCTCAATGTGTGTATCGCGTGGTGATATTGTTGTTTGTGTTTGCAGATGATGCCGGCGGCTGATGTTCTGCTGCTGCTTGCAAATGCTGATGTTGATGCTCTTTTGAAATGATGTTAATGATGATGAAATGAAACGACGTGAGTTTTGGTCTATAAATCAAGTAAAAGGGCATGGTGATACTGCAGGTTGTTTCAAATTGTCGGCACAAGAGTCAGGATTAGATGGACTATAGGCGAAACAGATTTGACATTGGTTTGGTGGTTTGGATTCTTGTTCCTTGGCTTGTAAACTGATAAACCTTAGGTTGGTTACTCTAAATATGCTTGCAAATGGTCCTGTTATTCACTGTTGTGATCACTTGTAGGAAACGGTTACTGCAATTTAGGATTATTCAATTTGCTATCTGAATTGACTGTTTGGTCTTGGTATACTAGCTGCCAGAGGCTTGCTTGTAAAACCATCATGAATGTGAGCTGTTGGTGCTGAATTTTCCTCAAAAACTGCTGTGAGTTTACTATGCTCCCCTCTTGGTTTGAAAAATGCTCAAAAGGTAACTTCTAAAATGCTCCACACGATTTCGGCTTAAGCTTTGAATTGGTGTGGGCACTGATCTTGTTTTAGTGTTTACTATTTGTAGCAGCTTTGGAACTTAATCAGGATGTTCCTTTCGAATTTATTTAGACAAATTCCATAATGGTTTCTCCGACCAACTGCTAGCAGGTTTAAGAAATTCTTTTGCAGGCTACCTTTGAGCATATGTCTGAGATGCACCAGAATAATTTCAGCCAGCTTATGCAGTTTAATGGTAGTCTGTGCATCAACAGAATCCTCAGCTTTCTTTATGCTTGGAAAATGCTAAAGAGAGACGAGACGACATCATTAATAAGCTCCAGGTTAACATCAACGTTACTGATATTGTCCAATGCCGTAATCCTTGATAAACTCTGCCATATGCTTATAGTTTTGAAATCTCAGATCGTCAATGCTCTCAACCACCGCCAATGCTAATCAAACAGATAGGTAGTTTATGCTCCTTCAACAACTTCTGAGCTTTATTGAGAGATTGGTCCTGTTCTTTGATCTGCAACAACTATCCTACTAATTTCTTTTCTCCTTTTCTTAAAATTAATTTGTTCGATTTGTCGTGACTGCTCATAAATTGGAGTGTTTCTTGAACACAGGTGCAGCTGTATTTGAAGAACACGAGGGGTATGACACGAGATAGTATCGATAATTGTAATATTACTGTGAAGATCAGGACGAGCTAGAGGATGTGATAAATCATTCCTTATTCGTGAAGGCCATGGCGCCTTAGTGTTTTGAAGTTTAGAGATCAAGGTTGGATGTAAAGCACTGCTTGGAGTTATGAAGCGTTGTATATAAACTTTCTTTCGAGGCGAAAATCGGCTTAATCCCTTTAGGAGGTATAGAGTTGTAGGTTTAAAGAAGTTGTATAGGTTTAGAGAAACTGTAGGGCTTTAGCAGGTTATGACCCCAAAAGAAACATGCAGCTTGTATGGTTTTTTTAACGGTTTGAGAGTTCGTATCCCTTGTAAACAAAACAGAAGACAAACATTCTGCCCTTATAAATATCAAACTGTGTTGTAATACTTGTACTTTAAACCAGTATGAACATACATACTAGAATTTAGGCATCATCTTAGGATGATAAATCTTGAAAACATTTTCGTAAGGAGTGAGAGTCTTGAAATATTCCATGATATTCTCGCAATTATGAACTCCATATCAGTTTCTTTAACTTATTGACATTAAAATGAGCTTGGGGAACTCTCTAGTAACCATGAATATAGTCTTGGCCTTAAATCTTATAAAGTATGGACTTAAGCTTGAGAAAGAACTAGTTTAACAACTTCAATCCATCCAAACAAAATAACCAAGTCGCTGGAGAACCAAGGTCTTGGAGACCAAAATAATCCACATGAAATGCACCGATTGGAATCAAAGTAACTCTTGCCAACGTAACACCACTTGATTAAATGGCACATGTCAAATTTAAAAACCCAAACGAATAATCCTTAAATCTTGAATCCAAATTATCTTGTCCTACAAATGCCTCCAGCTATGCACTCGTGACTTCAATTCTTGTGTGAATTCTGTCTTGACAAACCTTCCTTGATAAAGAGAAGAACTTGAAAGGGACCAAACTCTTGATTTAAGAGGATCTAATCATAAAAAAAAACCACCAGAGACAACTTAAAAGGAAAATAACCCTGCACATACTTGTTAGTCGCGCATGAAATTAAAAAATAAAACGTGAGAAAACACATGAGGAGGTGGAGTCTTAAGGTCAAAAATTAGGGTGTGACAGATGCCCCTATTTAAGTTACTCCTATCTGGAGATATGAACTAGGGTGTGACGCACGCACACGCATGTACGCACCCACACACCCACACACACACATGCACACACAGACATGCACGCACACACACTCCCGTGCGCGGACACACATACGCACAAACACACACACACATGCGAGAACACAAACAAACACTCGCGCGCGCACACACTTACGCACACACGCGTGCGCATATACACAAACATATGCACGCACGCGCACACACCCACACCCACACGCACACGCATGCTCACACACCCGCGTGCGCGCTAGCGCACACACATACACACACACACACACACTCACGCATGCACGCACGCACAAACACACACGCATTCAAACACAGACACACGCGCGCGCGTGTATGCACACACACACACGCGGGCGCGTGTCTGCACACACACAGGCGCGCGCGCGTGCACGCATACACACACACGCACGCACGCTCCCGTGGGCACGCGCGCCCACGCACACGCACGCGCATACACACACGTACATGCACACACACGCACACGCACGCACTCACGCATATACACACACATACGTGCATACACACACGGGAGAGCACACAAACACACGCACGCGCTTGCGCACACACATACACACACATACGTGCACACGCACACAAGCACACACACACACCCACACGCATACATACACATACACACACACACACATACACACGTGTATGCACACACACGCGCGCACAGACACTCACACACACGCGTGCGTGCACTCCCACACACACACACGCACCTGCGCGCACACACATACACACCCACACGCATGCGCACGCACGCACACTCACACACGCGGGCGCGTGCACTAACACTCACGCGCACACACACACATGTGCGCGCGTGCCTGCACACAACCACACACACACACACGCACACACACGCATACGTGCGGGCGCACACACACATACACACACACACACAAACATAGGCTCGTGCGCATACACACACGCACGCGTGCACACACATACAGACACACACACACACACGCAAATACGTGCGCGCGCGCACAAGCACGCACACACGCCCGCACGTTTTCACGCAACCACACACGCGCTTGCACACGCACACGCACACACAAACATACACGCGCGCTTGCACATACTCTCTCACAAACACAGACACAGACACACACACGCAAGCGCACACGCACACACACACACGTGCCCACACACGCACGCGTACAAACACACACTCACACACAAACGTGTGAACACGCGCGCGCGTACATACACATGCACACACACCTACACACACACGCGCGCGCGCACGCACACAAACACGTGTTTGCACACACACACACACACGTACACACACACGCACACACGCGCACGTGTGCGCACATACGCTCTCTCTCTCTCTCTCTCTCACACACACACACACACACACACGTACACGCACGCGCGTGTTTTCTCTCACACACACTTGTGCATCCACATACACACGCACACGCACACATACACAAACACGCATACACACAGACACACACACAAACGCGTGTGCACACACAGACACGCGCGCACGTGCACACTCTCTCTCTATTTCTCTCTCTCTCTTTCACGTACACACACACACACGCGTGCGCTCACGCACACACGCACACACACACACACAAACACATACACACACACGCGCGCGCGTGTGCACATACTTGCACTCACATACACATGCACACACACGTGCGCGCAGACACAGACACCCATGCACGCACGCACTCACACACAGACACACACGTGCGCACGCACACACACATATACAGACACGCGCGCGCGCATGCAGGCACGCACGCGCACACACACACGCACGCATGTGCACAGACACACACGTGCACGCGCGCGTGCACACATTTACAGACACACACACGTGCGCATGCACAAACACACACACACGCATGTATTTACCCACGCACGGTGCACGCACACACACACACACACGTGAGAACATGCTCGCGCATGCACACACAAACAATCACACATGTGCACGCACACACATACACCGTGAACAGACACACACACACGCGCGTGCGCGCATACACCTTCGCACACGCACACACACACACACACATGTGCGCGCACGCATCCTTACACAAAAACACACACGTGCGCGCGTTCGTGCATACAGACACACACACGTACGCACGCACGCACGTCGCACGCACTCACACACACGCGCACACACACACACACACACACACGTGCGTGCGTACACTCGCCCGCACTCACACACACGTGCGCACACACACACATACACACACGCACACACGCACATACACACTCGCGTGCACACAAACACGCGCGTGCACACAAACACGCGCGTGCACACGCAGATACACACACACGCACACATACATGCACACACACACACACGTGCGCACACTCTCTCTCTCTCTCACACACACAAACACACACACGTGCGTGCAAGCAAAAAACACGCGCACACGCACCCACGCACACACATACACACAAACATACACGCGCGTGCAAACGCACACACACACACACACACGTGCACATACATAAACACAAGCACACACGCGCGCCCATAGGCGCGTGCCCGTACGCACACGCACGCACATACACACACGTGCACACACACACACACACAAGTGCGCACACGCTCGCGCACACACACACACATACATACACGTGCGCACAGACACAGAAACTCATACACGCACGCACACAAACACACGTCCGCGCGTTCACGCACACACACACATGTGCACGCATGCACGCACGCACACACACAAGCACGTGCGTAGACACACACACACACGTGCACACACATACAGATACACACACACACGTGCACGCACACAAACACACACACACGTGCACGCACACAAACACACACACACACACACGTGCGCGTACACAAACACATACACACACACAAACACACACACGCGCGCGCGTGCACATACACACACACACACACATAAGCACGCACGCTGCACGCCACACACACACACACGGGCACACACGCACACACAGGCGCAAACACACACACGCGCGCGCACACGCATACACACACGCACACACACGCACACACGCACATACACACACACACGCACACACGCACATACACACACACAGACACACGCACACACACGCGTCAATACACAGACACACAAACACGTGCGCGCACACACAATCATACGCGAGCGCGTGCGTGCGCACATACAAACACACACACACACACGCGCGCGCGTGTGTGCGTACACACACTCACACACACATACACACACACACACAAATACACACGTGCGCACAAACACACGCACACGCGTGTGCACACACACACACATACGTGCGCACACACCCAAACAAACACGCACCCACACACACACACACGCACATACGCACTCGCGTGCATACGTAGACACACAAACACACGCACACACACGCGTGCACACACTATCTCTCTCTCACACACACACAAACAAACACGTGCGTGCGGACACACAAACACACGCGCGCGCATACAAACACACAAACACGCACACGCGCCACACACACACACACAGGCGCGCTCACACACACGTGCGCGCACACACACAAAAACACACACACGCGCCCATGCACACATACACACGCACGCGCATACACACACATTTATGCACACACACACACATACGTGCACGCACACAAATGCACGTGCGCACTTGCGCACACACATACACACACACACACACACGAGTGCACACACACACATATGCACGTATGCACTCACGCACACACACGCACACACGCATACACACGCACACACACAAACATACGTGCGTGCACACACACACGCATGCACGCACGTGCGCGCACACGCATACGCACACACACACGCGCATGCGTTCTAATACACACACATACGCACACACGCACTCACGTATGCACACCCACACACACACACGCGCGTGCGCGCACACACACACAAACATGTGCTCGCGTGTATGCACACAACCACACACACACACACGTGCGAGCACACACACACACACACACACAGGCACGCACGCACGCACACGCACACACATACATACGCACGTGCGCAGACACACACACACACACGTGCGCGCGCATACACACGCACACACACACGCACGTATTCACGCATCCACACACGTGCGTGCACACGCAAGCACCCGCACACACACACACATGTGTGCACATACTCTCTTATACACACACACACACGCACGCACACACATACACACACGTGGGCACACGCACGCGCGTACACACACACACAAGGGCACACGCGCGTGCGTACATGCACACACAAACGCGCGCGTGCGTATATATACACACACACGTACACACACATACGCGCACGTATGCGCCCACACTCTCTCTCTCTCTCTCTTACACACACATAGACACAAACACAAACACAGACACACACACACGAACACACACACGCAGATACACAAACACGCACACACACACGCACACACAAACGCGCGGGCACACACACACACACGCATGTGCTCACTCTCTCTCTCTCTCTCTCTCTCACACACACACACGCACCCGCACAAACATACAGACACGCGTGCGCACACACGCTCGCACATACAAACACACACAAACACACACACACACACACGCGTGCCTGCACACACACACACACGCAGACACACACACACACGCAGACACACACACGCACGCACTCACGCACACATACACGCACATACGCACTCGCGTGCACACAAACACGCGCGTGCACACACAGACACACACACACACGGACACACGCACACACACGCGTGCGCACACTATCTCTCTCTCTCTCTCTCACACACACACACACACAAACACGTGCGCGCACACACACAAACACATGCACGCGTGTGCGTGCTCACATACAAACACCCACACACACGTACACGCGTGTGTGTGCAGACACACACTCACACACGCATACACACACACACAAATACACACGCGCACACACACACACACGCGTGCACACACACCCAAACAAACACACATGAGCGCCCGTGGGCGCGTGCACCCACACACACACACGCACACACACACACCTGCACACACACGCACACACACACACACATACACGCACGCACACACACACATACACACGCGCGTGCATGCATGAGCTTACCCATAAACACACACACACGTGCGCGCACTCACACACACACACACACGTGCGCACACATACGCACACGCACACGCAGGCGCGCAGGCACGCCCGCGCACAAAGACAAAGACACACGCGTGCACGCACACGCACACACACGCGCGCGCACACACATGTGCGCGCACGCATCCTTACACAAACACACGCACGCACGCGCGTTCGTGCACACAGACACACACGCGTACGCACGCACGCACGTCGCACGCACTCACACACACGCCCGCACACACACACTCACGTGCGTGCGCACACTCGCCCGCACTCACACTCACTTGCGCGCGCACACACACACACATACATACACACACGCACATACGCACTCGCGTGTACACAAACACGCGCGTGCACACACAGATACACACACACGCGCACACGCATACACACACAGGCACACACACGTGCGCACACTCTATCTCTCTCTCTCTCTCTCACACACATAAACACACACACGTGCGTGCAAACACACAAACACGTGCGCACGTGCTTGCGCGTATATAAACACACACACGTGCGTGCATACACACACACACACGCACACACACACACACAAACATACACGCACGCGCAAACACACACACACACACACGCGTGCACACATACACACACGTGCGCATATATAAACACAAGCACACGCGCGCGCCAGTAGGCGCGTTCCCGCAAGCACACGCATGCACACACGTGCACACACACACACACAAGTACGCACACTCTCGCGCACACACACACATACATACACGTGCGCGCAGACACAGAAACCCATGCACGCACGCACGCACACACACAAACACATGTGCGCGCGTGCATGCACACACAAACACACACGTGCGCACGCCCACACACGCACGTGCACGTACGCACGCACACACATACACAAACACATGCACGTGCGCAGACACACGCACACACACACACGTGCACACACATACAGACACACACACACACACGTGCGCGCACACAAACACACACATGCACATACACACACACACACATAAGCACGCACGCTGCACGCCGCACGCACACGCATACCCACACACACGCGCGCATGCGTGCTAACACACACACATACGCACACACGCACTCACGTATGCACACCCACACACACACACGCGCGTGCGCGCACACATACACACAAACATGTGCTCGCGTGTATGCACACAACCACACACACACACACACAGGCACGCACGCACGCACACGCATACACATACATACGCACGTGCGCAGACACACACACACACACACACACGTGCGCGCGCATACACACGCACACACACACACGCACATATTCACGCATCCACACACGTGCGTGCACACACAAGCACCCGTACACACACACGTGTGCACATACTCTCTTATACACACACACACGCACGCACACACATACACACACACACGCACGCACACACATACACACACGTGGGCACACGCACGCGCGTACACACACACAAGGGCACACGCGCGTGCGTACATGCACACACACACGCGCGCGTGTATACATACACACACACGTACACACACATACGCGCACGTATGTGCCCACACTCTCTCTCTCTCTCTCTCTTACACACACATAGACACAAACACAGACACAGACACACACACACACGCAGATACGCAAACACGCACACACAAACGCGCGGGCACACACACACACGCATGTGCTCACTCTCTCTCTCTCTCACACACACACACGCACCCGCACAAACATACAGACACGCGTGCGCACACACGCTCGCACACACACACACACAAACACACACACGTGCGCGTGCCTGCACACACACACACGCACATATACACACACGCAGACACACACACACACGCAGACACACACGCACGCACTCACGCACACATACACGCACATACGCACTCGCGTGTACACAAACACGCGCGTGCACACACAGACGCACACACACACGGACACACGCACACACACGCGTGCGCACACTATCTCTCTCTCTCTCTCACACACACACACAAACACGTGCGCGCACAAACACAAACACATGCACGCGCGTGCGTGCTCACTTACAAACACCCACACACACGTACACGCGTGTGTGTGCAGACACACACTCACACACGCATACACACACACACACACAAATACACACGCGCGCACACACACACGCGCGTGCACACACACCCAAACAAACACACATGAGCGCCCGTGGGCGCGTGCACCCACACACACACACGCACACACACACACACACATACACACGCGCGTGCGTGAATGAGCTTACCCATAAACACACACACACACACGTGCGCGCACTCACACACACACACACACGTGCGCACACATACACACACGCACACGCACGCAGGCGCGCAGGCACGCCCGCGCACAAAGACAAAGACACGCGCGTGCGCGCACACGCACACACACACGCACACACACATGTGTGCGCACACATCCTTACACAAACACACGCACGCACGCGCGTTCGTGCACACAGACACACACGCGTACGCACGCACGCACGTCGCACGCACTCACACACACGCCCGCACACACACACTCACGTGCGTGCGCACACTCGCCCGCACTCACACTCACTTGCGCGCACACACACACACACATACATACACACACGCGCATACGCACTCGCGTGTACACAAACACGCGCGTGCACACACAGATACACACACACGCGCGCACACACACACACACACACGTGTGCACCCTCTATCTCTCTCTCTCTCACACACACATAAACACACACACGTGCGTGCAAACACACAAACACGTGCGCGCGTGCTTGCGCGTATATAAACACATACACGCACACGCGCATGTGTGCATACACACACACACGCACACACACACACAAACATACACGCACGTGCAAACACACACACACACGCATGCACACATACACACACGTGTGCATACATAAACACAAGCACACACGCGCGCCAGTAGGCGCGTTCCCGCAAGCACACGCATGCACACACGTGCACACACACACACACACACAAGTACGCACACGCTCGCGCGCACACACACATACATACACGTGCGCGCAGACACAGAAACCCATGCACGCACGCACGCACACACACAAACACATGTGCGCGCGTGCATGCACACACAAACGCACACGTGCGCAAACACACATGGGCACACACACACAGACTCGTGCACACAAACACACACGCACACACACAGGCGCACACACACGCGCGCGTGCACACACATACATGAAGGAAAATTGCAATCTAAACGCAGCGGAAAACAAAAATTTCCTTTAGTGATCCTTACGAATGAGCATGGTCAGTGATAGAATCGTTACCTCTTTGTGGCGATTCAGATCTTTGATGCAGCGATCACAAGCGTTGATGAAGTGCAACGCCTCTACTCAGTCCACACGAACAGCTTCAGGTCACAGTGCTAGCTGCTTACGAACGGAATTATTTGAGTGAGAAAAGAGAATCAAAAACGAAATTGCATCAAGTGAAAGCTTCATCACAAGGGTTCCTTTTATAGACTCTCTTGTGGGCTGCGGGCTAAAACCCAATTCACATGATCCATAATAATATTATATATTATTATAATAACTATTATTATAATAAATATATTTATTTTATTATTATTTTATAACCATTATAAAATAACAATAATTATTATTATATTATCCGAATTTCTATTTTTCACTTAAGTGCACCGTACCTTACGGTGTTCCTTTTTTATTTCTCTATCTCTCATCAAACTGTCCTTATGTGTGTGACCCTGTAGGATTTCGTAACGTTGGTAATTATATTAAATTATATATTTAACATAATAAACAGTAAGCGGTATCTAGCAACACATCACTGCTACCCAAGTCACGAAAATGTCATGTGATCTGACAAAACCTTTTTCGTGATAATATATGTTTGTACAATTACCCTTTTGCCCCTATGTCTATATTGAACACAAGGCATACACTGTGTCATCCTTGTCCAGTTCAATATTGGGCCCTTAGACATTTCTCCTGTTATGCAGGATTGGCAAATTCCATCTAGGACACTCATGTCCCTCAGCATGCTTCGTGGAGTGCCCATCAACTGTCTTTATGATCATCCAGTTACGGATAATGTTTGATCAGCAATAAAGCACCCGACTCTACATCTAGGGTCCATAGTGGTTTCAGGTCGAAGGGTGGTAATACACCATTATCACCATGAGAATAACTTATGACACTTTGCATAACATACTATGTAGTATTCTCATAGCGGGTCAATCCGGTATAAATATTACTCCTAATATTTATACCTATGTCAAGACTTGATAACTCTTTATCCATGATCCATGAGATGTGATCATCAGTCTATCTTCATAATAGTCTCAATGCTTTTAATGTTATCCCACTTTGCAATAAAGCTTGACTACGGATATTTTAAGAATAATGTCTTTATGTTTAATGGGATCTCATGATTAAGTCACACTTAACATTTCATTAAACAGACTAACTATTCTAGGGACTTTATTA
>OZ012739.1:395133716-395136216 GCA_963859935.3 Lathyrus sativus | reverse complement strand
ACACGTGCGCGCGTGCAAGCGCACAACCATACACACGCACACAACCACACACACATACATAAGTGCGCACACGCACACACACACATGCACAGGCACGTGCGCAGACACACACACACACACGTGCACACACATACAGACACACACACACATACACACACGCATGCACGTATTCACGCACCCACACACGCGTGCACAACAAGCACACACGCAAACACACACGCGCGCGCGTGCGCTTACTCTCACACACACACACGCACGCGCACACGCACACCCACACACACGCGTGCATGTACACGCAAACACACAAACACGGGCGTACGCGCGCGCGTACATACGCGCACACACACACACACGTAAACACACACACACACACACACACACGCACACAAACACGCGTGTGCACACACACAAACACACACGTACACACACATGCACACACGCACGCACGTGTGCGCACTCTCTCTCTCACACACACACACACAAACACACAGACAAAGACACAGACACAGACACACACACGAACACGCGCGCACGTGCGTGCACACAACACATGTGCGCCCCCATACACACATGCACACGCACGCACACATACACAAACACGCACACACACACACACACAAACACACACGCGCGTGCGCGTGTGTACATACACACACGCACATACACACATGCACATACGCACGCACGCACCCCGCACGCACGCACACACACACACGCGTGCGTACAATACACACGTACACACACATGCGCACACACACGCGCACACACACACACACACGCACACACACACACACGCACGCACACACACACGCACCACACACACACACACGCACACACACATACACACACACGCACGCACGCACACACACATACACGCGCATACGCACTCGCGTGCACACAAACACATGCGTGCACACACAGACACACACACACAGACACGGATACACGCACACACACGCGTGCGCACACTATCTCTGACACACAAACACGTGCGCGCTCACACACAAACACACACACACGCACACGCGCGTGTGTGCACACACACACATACACACGCATATACACACACAAATACACACGCGCACACACACACACATACACGGGCATATACACACGCACATACGTGCACACACACCTAAACAAACACACACGAGCGCCCGTTGGCACGAGCGCTCGTGTGCGCATGCGCCCATGCACACGCACGCATTCACCCACACACACATACACATGCACACACACGCACACACACACCCATACACACACATTCACGCATGCACACACATACACATGTGCGCGCATGCGCTTCCCTGTACACACAAACACACGTGCGCGCACTCACACACACACACACACGTGCGCACACAAACACACACACACACGCACGCAGGCGCTCAGGCACACACGCGCACACAGACACACACGCGTGCACACACACACACGTTTGCACACGTGCGCGCTTACACACACACACGTGCGCCCATACACACACACGCACACACGTACGCATGCACGCACTCACGCACACACACGCACATACGCACTCGCGTGTACACACAAACACACACACACACACGCTTGCGCACACTCTCTCCCTCTCTCTCTCTCTCACACACACACACACTCACGTGCGCATGCACACACATACATGCGTGCGCATGTTTGCGCGTATACAAACACACACACAAGCACTCGCGCGCGTGCACACGCACATACACACAAACACACACGCGGGCACAAGCACACACACAAACACACACACACACATGCGCGCATGCACACACACACTCCCGTGCACGGACACACATACACACACACAGACGTGCGAGAATACAAAAAACACACTCGCGCGCGCGTGTGCGCACATACACACACACACACCCACGCACGCTCGCACGCACGCACACCCACGCTCGCACGCACACACATGCACACACGCACTCGCGTGCACACACAAGCACACGCGCACACACACACACACACAAACATGCGTACATGCACGCGCGTACAGACACACACACAGATGTAAACACACACATGCACACACACAAACACACGCGTGCACACACAGACACACGTGCACATACACACGCGCACGCGTGCGCACACTCTCTCTCTCTCTCTCTCTCTCTCACACACACAAACACAGACACAGGAACAGACACACATACACGAACACGCGCGCACGGGCGAACACGTGCGCGTGCACACACACTCGCACGCGCACACACACGTACGCTCGCACGCACGCCGCACGCACTCACACACACACGGGCACACACACACATACACAGACATGCACACACATACACACGCACGCACGCACATACAAACACACACACACCCACGCACGCACGCACGCGCGCACACACTCGCACACATACACGCATATACGTATTCGCGGGCACACAAACACTCGCGTACACACACAAACACACACATACACAAGGACACACGCACATACACGCGTGCGCACACTATCTCTCTCTCTCACACACAGACA
>OZ012739.1:395083716-395128716 GCA_963859935.3 Lathyrus sativus | reverse complement strand
TGAAATTAAAAATTAATTAACTGTAATAATTAAATTCAATATATTTTCATTGGATCATAACTTCGATATGTAGTATTTATTTTTATCTTTCGAGCAAATATTTATTTGCCTTAAAATTGAAAATCGCAAAACGAGCATCCGTATAGCCACTGTTAACATCTAAAAAATAGTTATTATATTGATAGTTCATTTCCCATCAAAATGTAAACATATTAAATTTAAGTTATATAAAAACACTATTAAAACTAATATTTTTTAAAAATATATATTAAATCAATAGAATAAATATATTAATAAAAAATATTTAATAAAAAGTATAATAAAATGAGAAAGGAGTAAAATAAATTTTGAATATATATATTATAATTCATAATTAGGTCATATATTTTATTTTAATAATAGTGTTTAGTTGATCATATATTATAACTGAAATATATAACAATATATTGTGAGGTTAAGTTGTAAGTAAAAATTAAACTAAGAACATAACAATTTTGATTAGTTTTTTTTCTACTTATATAATTGAATCAAATTAATAAATAACATAGTATATGGATACAATTTACTAATATAGAGAGCAAATATTAAAATTAAAAATTAAAAGATAGATTTTTCATTGGATATCTAAAATGTGTAAAAGTCGAAAATCCAAACTAAATATTAAGAAAACCTTCACAAATTATTTTGATTTTAATTTAAACATAACCATCTAAAAATATATTTAATTAGTAATTACTTCATCACCATCTAGATGCTTCTAGAAAATATCAATATCATGAGACTAATATCAACACCAATCCATTTTTCTCACAACTCTAATTTCTCACTCATGCTACTATCTATATATACCCTCTTTCATTCGTAAGTTAGAAATTACATGTTTTCTTAAACCATGATCGCTTCTTTTTCATTCTCAACTAAGTTAGAAATATTACTTTCATCCAAATCAAATGTACTACGTTTGATAACATTTACAACAAAGCCCCTTAGTTTTTGCCATTATCTATTAATCTAATCCCTGAAAACCACATTCAACATTGATTTTAAAATTTCGCTATTTGATTTAATGGATAACAAATAATGATTTTACATCCTATACAGGTTTTGATGGATTCATTAACAATGTTGCAATATTTGATAGTGCATTTGATGGATCCATCCATTTTTGTTTCAACCGTGATTTCCTTGATTAATTATCAGGGAAACTCAATTGAACAGTAGCAAAGCCACATCTGAATTCTGAATAGTTTTTTTGCGTAGTGTTGGCAACATTTTAGACTCCTGTTGAACTCTTTATGGTTCAATGATTGACTTCAGAATCCCTTCATGTGTCTGATCCAATAGGGAATCGAGATTTTTGGCTTGTTGCTTCCTATGGATTTGGTTTTTTAATTTTGACATATTAGAAGCCCGAGTTCTAGCTTGGTCATGTTGCGGTGACGTTATATTTTAAAGTTGGTGTAGTTTTCTCTCTATAAGGTGTTGGTGTAGTTTTCTCTCTATAAGGTTTTTTGTTTCTTGTTTTTGTTGTGTTTTCTTGTGGTGTATATTTCTCTTCATTGTTGTTGTTGGTTATTTTTGTTTTTATTAGTAATTTTTTGACTTGGCATGTTGGGTGTCTCTATTATCCTTATACTTTTATGTGAGCTTTATAGTGTATCTACAATATTATTTTACCATTAAAAAATATGAACAACAAAAAAACATGTTTAAAGTGCAAAGCAAATAGATTTACATTCAATGTGTATATTATATTATTTCAGAAAGGTCATAAATGACCTCTTATACATATGCAATGTTGTACGATTTGTTTTGATTAGTAACGTTATTTCTTTCTTCCTGTTCAGCGCTTGTTATTGAGTTGGTGGAAAAGAGGGCTAAGCCCAATTTATAATTTTAGAGTTTTAAATATTTATGTCATTTATATTTCAAAAGTTAATTGTAGCCTTGTTGGTAGTTGTGTACTCCTATGGAAGGGAGGTCTCTAGTTTGATTCAGTATTAAGCCAAAAACTTATTCGTAAATTTTTTTACACTTATATAATACTAAAAAATCATTTAAAACAAAAAACAAAACAAACTGGCTCCGTAGAAACAAGTAAATAGAGATATCATATATATTTTTTAAAAAAAATAGAGCTTTCATAAGCTGCGAGTAATATCAAATATCACAAAATTAGTTTCTACTTTCCACTACCAATGTTGTCTTTCTGTGGCCAGAACGCAGAAGACATATACCATTGCCTGTGACACCCAAAACGTGCCACCAACAACGGTAATAAAATTGATTACGAGTAATGACATACATATTAGACAAAAAGGGGGCAAGTGGGGAATATATATGTTCCCCCCAAACCTATAATATTTATTCCTTATCAGCTTAGCTTCGGTTAGTATCAAAGTCAATCCTTTTTATGTTGCCAATGCCCTTAGCCCTCAAAAAATTGTGGATATTCAATGGTCCGTGTTACAAGAACCATGCAATTGATGGATTATCTTCTTGGTCACAAAACTCAGACTTGTGATCCTTCGAAATGCAGAAAGCTGTCAAAATATTTCTTATTCTAGCCACCACATTTCTAATCAATTTGATGCCGGTGCTTCGTCGCTAGACAGTATCCTTTCCATGTCTTCAAGATATGGCCAATTTTTTCTGATATCCTTCCCATTCTTGATCTCCTGATTAGAATATAAACCAAGTTATTATTGAAATAGTATCTGGGTCAGAAAATTATATTTATCATCATTTCCTTCACTTGTACTAAAGCTGAATATAATCCCTCCTATTATATATATGGATAATACTGAAATATACATGACCAAAAAAGCCGCTTTCATTCGCAACACAAGTTTATCTTTACTTTCTCTACATCAAAATATTATAGTTAACATAGAGAGACAGACAGAGGTGAAAGAAAGAATCCAGCTCCTCTTTTTTGTAACTTATTCTTTGAGATGATATGAGATAGCTCAATTGAAACAAAGTGTGGTAAATGATTTCACTAGCAATGATGAAATAGTATGCAATACCTATGCAATTGATATTTCCTAATCACAGTAGAAATGAATTTATAAGTACGTTCATCCTAGCTGCATGAAGCACCTGAAGAGAGGGTCAGGGGCAGTATTACTTCACCAAGTAAGCAGTAGTTTCACACCGAAAAAGATGCAAGGAAACCATGTGATGAGTTTGACTCAAAGGTAATGTCAAGTGGGCAAGAGGCTCATAAGTAATGTCAAGTTTGGCTCCCACGGTTTAGGGGTATTATTGTAATCTAGATCATTAGTATCCCTATATATGCTTGTAACACTGAAACAATGTGTGTAACTCAGAACAAATTAATAAGACTGAACTATAGCTGCTTTATAGTCGCAGACGTAGGCAATTTGGCCGAAGTGCGTGAACAAAGTTTGTGTGTTTCTCTCTACTCTATCTGTATTTGCATGATTGTTCCAACACCTTGGGATAATAAAAGTTTTTCTTATTTCTATCTTAGTGGCAAGAAAAGACAAGTAGATTGGTGTACAATATGGAAATTTTTCAGATTAAGAGAATAAACAAGTTCATGCAAATATTACAGAAAAAGAGACGGTAAAAATCAGAAGAAATTAATTTTCTCACACGTGAATTTATAGAGGTTTCCTTGGGGCCTGTTTGGTATGCTGGGATGGATGGAGGAGGTGGCAAGCATGAGCTTTTTCCCTTCCCTCCCATCATAACTTATTGTACATTAATTTTTTGATAGGCAACATTTTTGGATCCACTCCTACAGTGGTAAGGGGGAAAAATTTGGGTTTCGATACAATTTTACAAGCAAAACCCAACGAAGATTTTTACCTTGTACCTAATTGATCATTAAATATAAAAACCAAAAAAACAGTACGCTTGGAATCAAGGATGATTATTTAAGTGAAAGGATGGCATTCTTTATTAAGTTGCTTATAAGAAACAAACCTCATATTTCTGTACCAAAGATGCCCACCGAGATTTGCATTGTCCAGGACTTCTGCTGATCCCAACAGCCAACAAGCTCTGAGATATCTCTTCCCAGAGAGCCATCCTTCCCTTCACAACTTTAAATCTGTCACGAAGGTCACTCCGCAAATCAATCAGCTTATTAACTTCCTCAGTTTTCCATCTATTTTTCTTTACTGATTTTGATGACTCTGGCTCAGCATTAGACATTTCTTCAGACTTGGCTTCATCAATGCCTTCAGAATCATCTTGCTTCAGATTGGACTTATAGTCCTTTCGTGAAACATAACCATTGTTAGCTTTGATTGACTTCTCAACTGATGATGCAATGAATGGTTTCCAAAATTCATCTGAATCCTCTGAATCGGGTAAATCGCCCTCATCTCCACTTGTAGTGGTGTCTTTCTCAGGTAATAGTCCTTCAATATCATTGTCGTCAATATCATTGTCATCGTCTGCATAATTAATAGAAATAGAACATGGTGAGAGTAAACATAAAAGATATAGTAAAAAGAATCACACCAAAATAAATTGGTGTAAATCAGGTATCGAAGGACTAACGCCCATATTTCAATTACTATATACACTCAAGTAAAGCAAAACTTACTAGTAAATAATTTTGAAAACATATGAATGCACCATCTAAACTCATATGGGGAATTGAACTAACCTTCAACATTGCATTTTTTGTGAAGAAAAATGCTAGAGTGAAAACCATAGTCAGATTGGTTTACGCGTAAAAAGCTCCCTTTGAGTTTCACAAAAATAGACCAGTTAAATGCTTACCTACGGGTGTCATGTGCCAATAACAGTAGCATTTTACTGGAAGGAAATAAGTTTTCAAAATTTCTTCTTAGAGAACTTATGTTTATGTTAGTATATATGATTATGATAAGATAGGTGCAGAGCCTGATTGCTTCCTTCCACTCTACTTTCACAATAGACAAATTGGATAGTTGGTTGGGTTTAGCAACTAATGTTAGGTATGAAAATGGATTCAAAAGAATCAAACAAACACTTCGTTGCTTATTTCGTAAATTGAAAATACAAGTACAAAAGTGAACCAACCGGATCTCAACAGTTGGCAGTTTTATATGTATTCCTGAAATGCACTTTGATGTTACCTCTTATTTGCATTGTGGTGGATTGGTTTTCCTTTCTACGTTCATCCACTACCTTTCTTAATGTTGATATTTCAGGACCAACATGGGACTTGCCAGACAATTTTGTGATTATCTCATCCGCAAAAACAGCTCCACGGTTTTCTATGGCAATGGCAATTACTTCAGGCCGTTTACCACTGTACTTCCTCACCATCTTCCTCAACATCTCAGACACAGTTCTTTCCATGTGAGGCAGTGGGCTTTTAACGGGACAGCTAGAAAGCGCTGCATGAGCAGCTTTATAAAGTGCATCTAACAGCTTCCCTTTGTCTAGCCATAGGCATCTCGTGGTAATCCTTATCTTCGCTTTCAAAGTGTTTTCAGCCAAACTTTCTAAATTTTTAGGGCGAAATATTTCCATGCTGTAAAAGATAAATGTTAGGATGCACTAAACATGCTATACTTCTCTATGACTTACTTTAAAACATGAAAGATCTACCTAATCACAATGATGCCATCTAATGCAATTCTCAATCTTTCATCAATAAAGAGTTCACTAGATGTACCAAATGCTTTGTCGCCGTCACTATATTTCAACTGCAAGAGAAAGGAAACCCAAAAATCTCATAGCTTATTAGAGGCTTTCTAAAAGAGACCAAAGATAGTACTCAGGACCACCAACCTGTAAATTCTCTTTTCCAAGGGAAATGAAACCATTAGAAAGAACCCTTCTATTTCTCAAGTGTGAAACCCCAAGCATCTCTCCGTTTTTTATAACCTGGTGCATAAAGGTCTCGAGTCAGCTAACATGTTATGTGAGAACTCACATGATATATTTAAACACATATCTATCACAAGATTTGTTTGAGAGGAAATGACTCACAGCAGTATGCCGAATGCCAGTTGATTTTCCAAGTGATTCATGCTCCTTCAGGAACAAATATTCTCCATGTACAGGAAGAAAATGTTGTGGCTTCACTATTCTAAGTACTTCCTCCTGCAAAATGTGTATTTTATTTACTTTTTATTAGCATGTCATGTCAAACAGAAAATGTATAGAAATCATCTTGAATGACACATTCATCACATGAATGAGTAAACTGAAGAGGCATCAGAAGAAATAAACTAGTTTGAAAAGACTTGATCATTCATGCATGTGAATTCTAAAAAACTCACTATCAGGATATCAAGGGTTGGTTTGCTACAAATTATTAAAAAATTATTTTTATATTCAATAATTTTGAGACATTATTTAAAAAAGAATCGATATTATGTTGTGTTTGTTTATGGTAATGTAAATCACAATTTTTATATTAAAAATCAGCTAACAGAAATTTATTTCAAGAACATCTCACATGATGTTTTTTTTTTCAGATTCTAATTAAAAAAAATTGTAACAAATGGAGCCCTAACTACGAAAAAAGGCAAACACCTAATTTTTCTTATCCAAATACCGATGAGAACTTGGAAGACTTTGGAAGGTATAAAGAAGTAAATATTTCCAGTTTCTTTAAAAATGGTTTTTAAACTATCCTTGGTTAGAAGAGTAGTAGTAATAATTTGGTACTCATAATTATTTTATGGAAAGGGCACTTGTTAAAAATCTAAATATAGAAATTGCCTTGGAAAGCATGCATCCATTTCCTTAAAAATTGTTTTATCCAATACAAAATTTCTTTGAATCTTTAACATGTGTGGTTAGCATGATCCTTATTTGATATCTTGAAAGTGTTGAATAGACAATGACGAGCAAATAAAAAATATTTATAACTGAAATAAAAAATAGGAACACAGAAATGTTGTGCAATAAAAAACTTACCAATTCTCCACGATATGCATGACCAGATGTGTGCAAGCAATCATTTCTCCCCATAACTATTGTTGATCCAATCTCTGATATGCGATTCATCATTTCCATCACACGAGACTCATTACCAGGGATAACCTGACAGTTTGATTTTGAATCAGAGGAGGACAAATCAAAAACTACAAACTAGTTTGTGAATAAATTTTTTGAAGACATCACTAGAAAGGACTGGAAGTTAGAATAGCAGACTGTAAATTCATAACGGGTTCTTTAATTATGCTACCTATATTAGGCTTTAAGATAAAGTTAATCCCAAACAGATAAATGCAGTATTTTACCATACCTTAGCTGAATACAAAATAATATCTTCCTTGGTAAGTTTGAAAAAATGGCTACTTCCATAAGATGCAAGATTTAAGGCAGCACGTGGCTCTGCCTGACACAATAGCATGCATATTTGGTCATATGACTTAAACTTTTCCAACGTTGATATTTCATGAAACCACGCAGTATTTTTTAAGGATAGTGTAAGTAACTTACTTGAGAGCCGGTTGTTACAATAAGCAGATCTTTGGGTGCATAAGCATCAATATCCTCTGCTTTCACCTACGTAAAATTACGGACAATGAGGGCAACAGACATAAGACGTACACATGCAGTTATAAATGCAAGAAAAAAAACGTGAATAGGTTCCATTGTAAATTTTAAAACACAAATGGTGCACAAATACTGAATTGTAGTTATCTAATTAGCATGAAGACAAATTAGAAACATTATATTAGATGAATAGCCGTTGCCTCAAAAGCTGATAATGTAGGGAGTAAATAGTTTCTGAAAACTCTACCAAAGAAAAGACTGAAATATGGCAAGAAATCACATGATCATAAAGTGCCACGAATAACATTGTTTATAATCAAAACACACCATCTAACATGAAAGTTAAGTATTGAAAGCAGATGGTTATACTGAAAGATGATTTTTGAATGAACTAGTAAAGAGGGGCAGGCCAATTAGTCACAAATAATGACAACATACTGTATTTAAATAACCATAATGAACCTCTTGAGATCATGTAGTCAAAGGCACTGAAGTAAGATGTCAAAAAGGGATAACAAAGGATGGGCTTGTTTCCAGGTTTGAATTTATATTCCTTGGAATTATATTCCCATGATTACTATTTCCAGGAATAATATTCATACTCATGTGTTAGTAAAAATTTAGATATCCTAGGAATACTTGTAAAATTTGTTTAATTTAAGTTTATAAGAAAATAAAAATAAAGTGAGAATTATTGGGAAGTTATACTTAGTTGAACTTATTCCCATGGGAATGCTAAATTTTCCACACTTTAAGCATTGGAATAATATGGAAGAAATCGTTTGTAAATAACATTCTTGGGAATAAAAAACACCCGAGAACAATTTTCAGAAACCTAAACAAACATGGGAATTGCATTTCCAATACCACGTTCTCAGGAATGTAATTTTAGACCTTGAAACAAACACACTCAAAGTTAAAATACATTGGAGAACTCAGGTGGTGATTTATCTACTTGCAGAGAATTTATCTTATTTATTTACTTGAAACAGACAACAAATTAATAAGTCAATCTGATTGCAGTAACCCGACCAACTTCTGAAAATCATAACCAGTGACAACATGCACCGAATCTCTGCTAAAAACCTAGTTTATGAAAAAACAGATCAGCAATAGACTTCAGCATGACTGTATGGACCATTTATTGGGTGACGGGTCGAAATTTTAAAATTAGGTCTAGTCACCAAGTACATCAAAATTGGAAGAATTCTATAGAAAATTCTAAAACATTCATTACCAGAGTGGATGGATCAAAAGGAGCCTTTCCATCCTTCCAAGCTGCTTCTAAGTATGTCCTTAAAGACATGCCAACAAATACCTGATATAATAATTATACAGCTATAGTCTTTAAGTATTTTGTCATTCTAAACAAGAAAACCATTATCAATTGCATTACAGAATATTAGCTAGTGGGAATATATATTACCATCTTTCTGCCAGTTAAATCAGCAGCAGCTTTGACACTTCCAATCCGATGTAGATTTGATGCAAACTGGGTTGTAATAACCCTTCCTTTAGAAGCTGAAATATGCCTCAATAATGAATCTGCTACAACAGATTCACTGGTTGTCCTTCCAGGTGAGAGCACATTTGTCGAATCACTCATCATCTGAAAAGCAAAGTCCAAATCCATGTTTGCTTGTTGTTAACATTTAAGATGAACAAGTGAAAGGATATATATTTGATTTAAACAATAGAAAAAAAAAATAAACAGTCAATATGATCGTGTTAAATTATAAACAAGTGAGCATCTGGTATCTTCGACTAATATTTTTATGTTCAATAGAGCAAAACAAAAAACCAAAGAATTTTTTTCTAACAATACAAGCGGGGAAAAGCACATTGAAAGAATATCTACTAACCAAAGTAGAGATTACATATTTAAAATATATATCAAGAAAGAAAAATAATGCAATGAAATTTTGAAGTGGAAAGGTGTCTTTTGAGCAGTTCTAACAGCATTGACCATGAAAGCCATATTCAGCTTAACAGGGACTATCTGAGTACTGCTCAGAGAGCACCACCACAATTAAAGATATACACCTCAAGTAAACTGTTAGTAGCCTGTGAAACCCACAAGATCTTCAAATTGCACTAAGCTTATCTCTTCCTTATCATTAAAGCCAAGAATAAGCTCAAAATATATTATCTAAACCCATAGTTAGTAGCAAAGGTCCAGGTGACTCACCAATGTTACTCCTTCTTTAGAGAGTTCCTCTAAAGCCTCTCGATCAAAAACTTGCCCATCAAGTGGTGTCTCGTCAATCTAACAAATCAACTTTTTCAGCATCAGGAGATTCAAGGTAAATGAAAGGGACAATGCATAGAGAACTAAAAGTAAAACTCTGACCTTCCAGTCCCCAGTGTGAAGAATTGTACCATCAGAACAACGAAGAACTAGTCCACAACAGTCAGGAATAGAATGAGTGACCCTAATAGGTTCTATTTCAAATGGCCCGGCGACAAACTTGTTCTTTGCTCTAAAGATTTTGAGTCTAGATGTAAGAAAAATACCATGCTCCTTCAAACGTTTTTTTATAAGCTGTTAAAAGGAAAAAGCTTTACCTTCTCTGGACTGCAGTGGATAAAATAAACAATGCAAATAACAGATATCTGATGACAAAATTATGCAAACAAAATTTTAGATATAATAGATGCCTATTACTGTAATGAAAACTGAAGAACTCGAGAGTTATTCAACTTTAAGATCTGTGGATACAGACATCCACTACCATTTCCTACCATCAGTTTAGTAGATTCACAGAGTAATTGAACTAATTAAAAACTAGCATTTATACAAATTAATTTTCTTGCTGAATACCTCCATTGTAAAGGAAGATGCAAAAATCGGTGTATTGGAATCCAATGCGGGGATGACCTGATGAACCAGGATAAGTTATGTTAAGAGCGAACATAAATATAGGACAAATTGCATTGTTATGAATAATCTATTAGAATAAAAATGTAAGGAAAATAGCATATTAGAAGGAAGAAGGTAAAATCAATATATTTTCAGGTATAACAATAATAACTCATTAAACTTTAAGTGACTACACAAACATACAGAGACATTTAGGAATGAAGCAAGCCTATTATGTAGCAGCCTCTTGAAACCTAAATCTAGGAAGATATAGGAGGCTGCATGGTAGGAAATACCTCGAGCAGGCAGAGTAAAAAGAACACAGGAAATAAAACAAATGTATGTTAACTGGGAAGAGATATCTAATTCCTTTTGTTGACCACGAACCCCAAAATAGCAACACAGACTTCAGCAGAAATAGTCTTGTGACTTGTGAAGCTACCGTTCTTTCAATCAAAAGACTCCAACTTAGATGGAATCCTAGAAAAGACCCATAAAACTCAATTTTGAAAATTTGCATTTCAAATCAGAAAGTGAAAGGAAGTTGCAAGTAAAAGTACTTTGAAAGTACATTGTAGTCCCTAGCAAGGAAACATGAATAGACAGCAAAATGAACTAATTGTTAGAGCTTGTAAAGGAGTGTGCCGCAAAGAGTCCTATGTCTAAAACACAATCCATCCCCCAAGCCAACAATTGTAGAACTAAGTTGTCTGATGACTTCAACTTAGTAAATGTAAATCTCCTTAAAAGTTCATTGCCTTTTACATTATTAAAGCAGTAACAACATCAGAGATAGCTTCCTTTCACAAACTAAAGAATGCTTTTTTAAGTTCAGTCTCAGTTTATATTTTATAATGATAGAATGCATTAAACATTGAGCATTGTAATTTGAAATACCACTTCACGAATACTCTCAGACAAATTCGATGGTTCATCAGTCTCACTCGTGTCAGAGAGAACTAATAGTATCGACAAAAGATTTATTTTGGTTTCCATCATCAACAAGTCAAGCCAGCAGTCCAATAGAGAAGGAGGCATTACCCAAGGCAACGCACCGATATGATCTTCATGACCATGTGTTATAACAAGCGCTTCAATTTTGTGGCTCCATTTTCTTATAAAAGTTGTATCAGGTATAATCTTTTGTACTCCAAGGTCATCATAGCTGAAACATCATACGATTCACACCACATACATGCCAAAATTACTTAACCGAATAAAAGTAAATGAAATGACACAACAAACAACAATTTGACAGTTACTTTGGGCCTGTTTTAATTAACATATTTCAACTTCTGTACTTCAAAACTAAAATAAGAGCGGGAAATTATTATTAATAAAGGCAACACTGATGACCGTTGTACAAACTGCGTCATAAGGGATTTCAACTCCGTCTTTGAGGTTACAAAGTCAAAATCTTACAACTGAATCAACACCTCATGGACACGAGCTTATCAATTGAGACAATCACTTGTGAGACTGTTTGGGGGAGCTTATAAAAACAACATATGATATGTCCATAAGCTATTTTCAATTTTTGCCATGACCTCTCCAAGATAGTTTATAAAAACAACTTATAGCTAATATGAAAACAAATTGACTTTATTTCGTTTTTTGTTATAGAAATAGCTTTTACATAAACACTTATCTCATAATCATTTATGCTATAAGCACTTAATTACATTGCTATCCAAACAGGACCAAAGTGCACAGTATTTTCTGAATGTCTTGAATATTATGATGCAAGGAAAACTATTAAGGACCTATGTAGCACTGACATTTTTTATCGAATGCATGTCCAGTGTCCTACACGACACTACCATATATTCCCACCTTCTCTTAGTATAAATATATGTCCAGTGTGAAAGTTTGAAGATGGTCAGACTACAAATATAGAAATGAATTTTATAATTAGGAACAGCAAGTACATTCAATTACATTCAATTTCTATCATGTTCTTAAATTATTAACAATATTGACATACAAGTGCAGTGTTAGTGTCATGTCCGGTGTCTATGTATATTTGTGTGCTTCATAGATAAGAACTTACTCAGGAAACATGATACCAGCATCAATGAGGATATAACGGTCATAATTCCCTACAAGCATACAATTCATTCCAATTTCACCCAACCCACCAATAGGTAGAACACGTAAAGGCGGTCCATCGGAACCTTCGTAAAACTGCTCCATCTTGCGTTGAATAGAATCTTCCATACTTTTCCGTGGACCTTCGATTCTTCTTCGTCTCATGTGAGATGCTCTGGAGCTAGATCCATCATTACCTACTCATGCATACAGAATATTGCCAATTGCGTTACTGAACAATAATAATACACAGCAGCATGCTTTACTAATTCTAGTTAATGTTGAAATGTAGTGATAAAAGTATGAATGTGAAAAAGCGGAGGATTGTTATCACCTGAAGCTGAGAGCGCTGAAGCGGAAGCGGAAGCGGAAACGGAGAATCTGGTTGCTTTTGAGCGGAGAAAAAGGAGAGTGTGAGGGAGGGGAGGGAGGGACGTAAGAGCGGCCATTTTTGCGAGAAAGCGAAAACCCTAAGCTATGGTATGGAGAGAGAGAAAGAGAGTGTTGGTTAGAAATTAGAAGGGGATAGTGTTACAGCTTCTGCTGGTGCTGGTTGATAGCGGGAAATGGAGATTCTTTCAGTGGATTGGTTTGGTTGAGCTTCAAAATATCTTTCTTATCGGTTTCTTCATTATACGACACTTAAACCGAACGTGTCTACCACACGTGTGGAATGATAAACCCCCGTCTTTCATTTATTTAAACTATCCATTCTATAAGCTTGAAGGATTTTTTAAAGGGAAAATTAGTCTATTTTGCATCTATTGAGCTCAATTAATACAGGATAGATTTTTTTTTACGTGCAATTGTAAAGACTAATATTTCAAACCAGGTAAGACTATTATTAACAAAATATTTTAGTGAGAAACAAAAAAACCATAAATAAATATTATTTATATGTATGGATTTAGACTATCATTAGGGCTGGCAATGAACCAAACCAACTCGAAGATAGTTCGGAATTCGACTCGACAATTAAATCGTTGAATTAGGTTCATGAACCAAATGAGTTGAGTATGAGCGAAAAATTAAGTTCGTTAACTAAATGAGCTGAACTTGAACTATACATAGTTCGACTCGTTAGGTTCATGAGTCAACTCGATTACATATGAAAAGAATTATACTGTCTTTAAGATTAGGTTTAAATATTTACTTCAAATCTTAGACAAATTTAATCTTCAATTTAGTAGTTTTTGAGTTAGACTCTCAAATGTATCTCTTGAAAGTTGTGTAGGTTTTGAATTAGTAGATTTCGAAGATAAAGTTAAATATCAATATGATAACTTTTATTTTATTTTAATATTTTATTTAAAAAATATATATTTATTTAAAATGTCAAATATACTAAAAAATATATATATTTTAAAAAATAGTTTTTAAGTTCGTGAACCATGTGAGCTGAACCTAATGAGATGAACCTAACGAGTCGAATCGAACTGTTCGTGAACTTATAATGAGTCGAGTTTGAGCTTAAAAAAAAGTTCGTGTCGAACTCGAACTCGAACTCGAATTCGAACAATTCTTAACGAGTCGAGCCGAGCTGAGGTGAGTTCGACTCGACTCGACTCATTTCCAGCCCTAACTATCATTAAAAATTAGAAGGTTGTTGGTGTTGTTTTAATAAATTTCAAGGGAGATTAGTGCTTAATTTATTTAGGTTAGATATCATTTTTGGTCTCTTATTTCCAAACAACATTATGTTAGTCTCTTCCGTCAAATTGTCTCAAATGAGGTCTATTTGTGTAGTCGTGGCAGCTGACTTGGTATTCTTGCTTTATCTTTTTTTGTTTTGGTGTTTCGTATTTTTGAAAAACTTCATTTTTGTAGAAAACAGAGAATCCTAAATTGAATTAGGGTAAAATGTTCATTACTTTTCCATCCCCATTGTTTGAAATCGTGAATTTTATCAACCATGAGTTATGTTCGTTGTTCATTCATTGTTAAACAGAATAACACCAAAAATTTTAATCTAAGGTATGCACCAGTTCCAATTTGCGATAGAGACCTACTTGTTGTTGTGGAGACATGACTGTTATTTGCAGGGAAGCAATAATTAACAATTTTAGAAAACAATTTTGGGGTTGCCCACATTTTAAGGTAAGATTTCTCAATTTTGGAAATCCTCCACCCTTCTCAAATATTATGGTATAGCCCTTTTCTTTGGTTTGCTTGATTTACCTAGGGATCAACTCAAGATGGGTGTGACTTTTTTTATTACGCCATCTTCAAATAGACTAACCAAGTCGGCTCACTTCCTACCCGTTAATACCACCTACAAGGTTATCCACTCAGCAAGACTCTTCATCGCATAAATATTTCGGCTTCATGGTGTACCCCTATTAGTATTGTGTCTGATAGAGACACAAAGCTTACTTCAAGATTTCGAAAAACTTTTCACCGTGAAATGGTAACTCAATTGAACCTTAGCACCTCAAGCCATCTCCAATCTGATGGGAAAACAGAGAAAACCATCCAAAACGTGGAAGATATGTTATAGGCTTGTGTTTTGGAGAGTGGAGGTAACTGGAAAGACCATTTACCACTCATAGAATTTTCATACAACGATAATAACAACTCCAACATTGGAATTGCTCTGTATGAAACTTTGTATGGAAGGAAATGTAAAACTACTTTGTGTTGGGCAGAAGTTCACGATAAAGGAATTCTTGGACCATAAATTATCCAAGAGACCACTAAGAAGATCCGAGTAATTCGAGAAAATATGAAGCAGGCTGAGGATCGTCAAAAGATTTATGTGGATCATAGAAGGAGACCTTTAGAGTTCGAGGAGAGGGATCATGTATTCTTGAAAATTACCCCTAGACTCAGACTAAAAGGACTTTCTGAGACAAAAAAGCTAAGCTCGATGAGACCTTTACTAGACCATATGGCGGGTGGGTGAAATGGCTTATTAGTTAGTGATAAGTGTTAAAATGTATCGATTTTGAGTGTGAATGATTGGCACCTATTGGCTTGATTCGTTGGTTTTTCGTTAATAATCCCTCATTTTTGTGTATATTTTGTACAGTTTACATTATAGTGTGTAATATGCATTTTTGTGTACATATTGTTGAGTTTGACAGTTTTTTATCTGTTTTTATAGGTAATAATGCATAATTGAAGTATGGACCCGTTTGAGTCTGTCGCTACTCGAAAAATACGCGCAACGACGGGGAAGGCGAAAAGGAAAGGACAGAAGAGTCGCCACCGAACTTTATTTATCCCATGAGGGGAAAGGAAAATATCGAGAAAACCTCAAGAAAAGAACGGATAAGATGGTCTCGCAACCAAGAACGAGTTCGGAAGCCGGTTATGCGAGGGGAAGGTATTAGCACCCCTCGCATCCATCGTACTCGATGGGAACCATTTGCTTGTCGTGTGCGATTTATTTGCTTAAAAATTATGTTATAAAAGTGTTCCACGGGACAGTGAAAAAGGGTTTAGAAACGGGGAAAGGACGTAACAGGGAAGAAGAGAGAAAGGACGGACTCGGTAGGACTTCGCGGTCCTAGGCCTACGTATTCTCGATAGACATGAGAAAATCAGAGTCGACGTAGTTCGGGGAACTACAGATATAAGGGGGAATGTGCTCGGCAAGGATTGTGGCCCTTGTGCCTACGTATCTTTACTTGAACGAAGTGAAGAATCAGAGCAGCCGTAGTTCGGCCTACGATTTGTTGATGTTTTTTATGGATGATGCTATCGTACGCATTCTAGCAGTTGGAGACTTAGGCATTACCTGTTTGCGGTAGAACGGACGTATCATATCCTTTTCGAAAGATAAGTTTTCGCCATGCGAGGCAAGATGTCACATTTGATTTGTTGAATTGTTTCTTTTAAAGGGGTGAGATAGGTCCTCGGATAGTAACCCCTACGGGTAGTACCCAATTCTTTATCTCAAAGTTTTTGTTATGAAAGGGTGTGGCGAACATAGCGTCTTCGTATTGAAAGACAAGTATCAAAACCACACACACTACAGTGAGCGTCTCGACACTCGGAGAGGAAGAAGTCTACACTTAATCCTTTCTCTTTAGTTCAATACAAAGAGAACTTCATTCTCTTATTAAAGTGTTTCTTGGTTTTGAATGGTAAGTGTTTTTGTGACAGAGAACCCTACGGTAAACGTCAGCACTCGGGATAGGAGAAGGCCTACGCCTAACCACTCCACGACCATTCAAATTTTTGTTATGAAAAGAGTTTGAAAATGCACTCGGTGCGGGACCGAGGTTTTAGGTGTGAAAGGGTGCGAAAGGAAATTGTAGAGGGAGATAGGTGGCAGATAAAGTTACGTCTTCGTATTGAAAGACGAGTATCGAGACCACCCACACTACAGTGAATATCCCAACACTCGGAGAGGAAGAAGTCTACACTCAATCCTCTCTCTTTAGTTCAATACAAAGAGAATCGATTTATTTATTGTAGGTGTTTTGAAAATGCGCTCGGTACGGGACCGAGGGTTTTTTAGGGAAAAAGGTGTGGATGAAAACATCTTTGTATTGAAAGACGAGTGTCAAAACCACCCACCCTACAGTGAGCATCTCAGCACTCGGAGAGGAAGAAGTCTACACTTAATCCTCTCTCTTTAGTTCAATACAAAGTGAACTTTATCCTTTTGTTAAATATGGTGAGTTGGTTTAACCATTATTTGAGAAAATCCGCTTGACGTTGGGTCAATGGTTTAATTGCTTAAAAGGCTTGAGGTGAAGCGAACAAGGTCGATGGCGACGCACGAGGCAATCGGCTTACAAGGTCAAAAATGGCTCGATGAGAATCGAGAGTTTGCTTTTGAAAATGGTTTTTTAGAATTAAAAGACACCAAGGACAATAGCAACATTCCTACTAAAATCATACAACATATGGGATTAGTCGGCTAAAAAAAAAATTGGGACATGCCAATAAAAACGATTTTTTTGAGGTTTTTTTAAGATATTTGAAGTCATAACAAACTGCACAAAGCCAGAAATTTCTCATTTTTTTGCAAATTTTGAAGCCATGAGTCGACCATAGGGTCAGCGCATGACTTTCAGCCTTTTCCCACGGCTCGGCGCATAAACACCATGTGTCGACCATACACTCGGCGCACACCATTTTGGTAGATTGACGGGTAAGCGCCCGCCGACTCATGCGTCGACGCATACTGTAAGTTTTTTTGATTTGTCTAAAAATGCAGGCTATGCGTCGACGCATAGACCTGCTATGGTCGACCGTTAGCCTGTTAAAACAGCCAAAATCCTAACTTTTTCTACGTTTTCGTAGTTTCTTGACAATGGTTTCTTGGTCCCTTATGGGGCCTTACATGATATATACAGTTCAACAACACATAAAAGAGTAAACAAAAGGAATATAAGAGCAAAGAAATAAAGAGAGAAAAGTTTGAGAAAATGGATACCCAAGAGTTTCTTCTTCTTGCAAGTCCTCTTTGGTTTTGGATGAATGTGCTCCACTCCTCACTCTATGCTGTGAAGGCTCTTGCTCTTTAGTGGTTCTCTTGGTTTTATCTCACTCTCTTTTTTTTTGGTTTGCAAAGCTTTCTATCTTTTCTATTTTTTAGGTTTTTTGGTTGCTCTCTCTCAAAATCTGGTTTTGCAAATGTGTGTAGAGAATGAATCTTGAATCCCCCTCTCTTGTTTACAGCCCCCTCCTCTTATCTCTCCACTCTAGGGTTTTCACTTCTTCCCACACTTCAGATTTTTTCATGGGGCAATGTTTCTTACCACCTTTCCTTATGTCACTTTCTTTCTTTCCATTTCCATGCAAGGTGCTATGATGTATTTTTACTGCACTACTCTATGCTGTTTTTCTGCAGCACCTTGTGCCTTGCACCCATTTTGTTGGCTTGTGCTTGGACAGCTCTTGGTCAATGCTACTACCTTTTTGACAGCATTTTGAAAATTCTGATATGTAGAAGCATTGTCACATGTTATGCCTTTGGTCTTGTGACATATGATCTTGTGATATGAAGAAATTTGTCACCTCTTGCATGGGACTGTTTTGCCATGATTAAACATGCATACTCTTGGTCCTAAAACATTCCAATGTTGATTTAATCCTTACATATTTCTTGGATGTTTGTAAGCATAATGTAGACTTGGTGTGGCATTACCATAACATGAATTTGACTAGAGACTTGAATGAAGTATTATAAATAAATTAATTTCTAAACATTACTTAGAGTTGAAAATCTTGCAACAAATGACATTCTTGTAATGTCACAAAACTTCTCTTTATAATATTCTTGCCTTTAATCTTGAATTCATGATGGATTTCCTTCATGTCATTGAATTTGAAAGAAATGAAGAAATGAGTCAAGTCTTGAAAGAGGGCAAATTTTGGGGTGCAACAGAGTCAAGATAGATGTTTCAAAATACAATTTTGACCAACTTTTTTACGGCAACTCGTGCTTAGCGTGTTTTTTAGCGTGGGTTCAACGCATTTTTTATAAAGAGGCAGTAGCTAATGACCCTTGATCGCGCTTAGCGCGGGCAGGATCGCGTTTAGCGCGCTTTAAGGCAGTTTATGTGTATTTTAAATGAGATTGCGCTTAGCGCGGTTGTAATAAATTTCATTATTTCTAATTTTAGTTTATCTCATTTTTTAGGTATTCAAGCAAGAATATTTTTCTATTTTTGTATAGAGCAATGAATAAGCTTTCCAACGCTTCTGACCAGACGTCAATCGGAGTTACGGTTCAAAAGTTATGAAGAAAACAAGAATTGTGATTTTGCTGATGGCGCTAAGCGCCTTCATAACGCGCTTAGCACGATTCACGTCATTTCAACTCCTATTTAAGTAATTTTTTTTAGCATTTTTTAGGTTATGTTGTTGGAAACTTTTTACCCCAACTTCATCAAACACATTCTTAAGTAAATTTAGCTTAGAAACAACACATGAAGTGTATATCTTTATGATCCGGAGTTGAATCCACTTCAATCAGAGTTGACAAACTGTGAGATTTGTGTTCTTCTTCCTTCTTCTTTATATATTTTTCATTTGTTAGGATTTTTTATGTAAGTTTATCTTGATTGTATGTATATTTATGGATCTTTCTATAATCATCTTTGATTTTTTACTTAATGGGTTTGGATGGCTATAGACATATATGGTTCAAACTCGATATAAGATGAATATTTGTTAGATTCTAAACTCTAGACATAGATTTAGGTCTAATATTCACGTGGGTATCGATTCTTAATGCTCCGTGTTGTCGAGTTGTATGAGACATCGCCGATGAGACGATACGATTGATCTCTCGACTTTGCGTTAGACATAACCTCTGTTGTGAGCGATACGTGATGATATTGAGGAGTGATTTAAGTTGCTTGAATTTGATTCATATATTTTTTTTATTACATGATGGGTAGAACAAAATACAACTTCTGACGAGTTTTCTCATTTCTTAAGAATGTATTTATTTTCTTATTTTATGTTTTTCTTTTTGCATTTTTATCCCAAACCATTTAAACCCAAACTCAATAAAATTGAAGTTGTCGAACAGAAGTTCAATAGCACTAATCTTTATGGACACGATAAATTTCCTGAAAAAATACTTCCAAAACTTTTGTTGCTTGCCGCTTTAGCGCACTAGCAGTTAGCATCACCCTCATTCCCTATTCGGTCATCATGATATGTTTCATGTATCCCAGTTGAGAAAGATCGTGTCAGGTCCCCTTCAACTAATCCTTCCTGACTCAATCAAGGTAGAAACAAACCTTACTTTTCAACCTCATCCTGGTCGTATCGTTAACTTTGTGGTCAAAGAATTAAGGAATAAGGATATTCCCTTAGTGAAAGTGTTATGGAAAGAATCACACAACGAAGCTACGTGGGAGCTGGAATTTGAGATGAGGAGTGCTGGCCTCATCTTTTCATGTATGATTTTAAATTTGAGGATGAATTTAAATTTAAGGGGGTATGTAATGCCCCAACCTAATTTCAAATGCTTTACATCTAATTAGTTGGATTAGAGCCAAATGTTTGAGATTATAGATCATTTAGATGGTTAGTGTTAAGATTCATAACTTACTCAAGTTAAGGGTATTTTGGTATTTTCCCAATAGCACTATAAAATGTGAGTCTTTATCCAATTCTCCTAATTCTGGTCACTTGTTATTGTTGAGTTGATAAATAAAGAAGTGGATATAAGAAGGGCAATAACTTGCTCAAAGGAAATAAGGGTTTTGCTCAAGAATTTCAATTATTTTTATTACGTGTAGGTGACTTGAGATTGGATTCTTAAAGAAAAAACAATGAGGAAGCTTTGATCTCCCACAACCACCTAACCAAAATTGGAGGCTTGATCAGGTGAGGTTCTATAGCTAGTTGAGCAGAAACCTTAGGAAAGGGAATTGCATGAATAAGAATTGGGGTGTTGTGTTTTGATATCATACGATTGACGTGTGTTTGAGTAGGTTAGAGTATGGAATAAGGAGAGTATCTATTGAAATTCACATGTTCTACAACGCTAGCTCAACAAGCATAATACTGGCGAGGCGAGGCTTCATGTGAGAAAGAACTGGAATTTTAGGCTTCCTTACTAAGCGAGGAAAAAGGTAGCCAAGCGAGGTCTTGCTTTTAGCTCGTTACCTCATGGCTATATAATATTGCAATTTTCAGAAAAGTTTGCATTCTGACTTGTCTCGCTTTAAGCTCGATGGGCTATGGCTAAGCGAGCCCTCTGATGCAGTTTCTTAATAACATTGATTTTAGTGAATATTGGGTTTCGTAATTCAAAACGAGATGTGGTTAGGTGCATCGAAAAACTGATTAAATGAGTTATCTTTTAGTGTTGTAAGATAAGGCACAACACATATGGTTGCTGCAATGAACTGACTTAATGCATATGGTACTCCGATGTCCAAAGGACCTTACCATGTGATATCTCTCTAATGATTGGTACACTAATATCTTTCATACCCCAAATTTGTCATACCTTTCCATTTTCATATACCAAGCATTTATGTTGCTTCATGATCTATCTCGAAATGATCATCTGGCCTTTGGCCATGATCCTTAGGGTTTAGTTCGTAGAGGTTTTATGTTTGTGCCCATTGTAGTTATGATTTCTGGCCAGCTATGTTGAATTCTTGTGGAGATAAATAAAGGATGTGCCTTCATTCGTATGGCTAATTGTCCAGGACATGGTCAGGTGATTTCAAGTTGATTATAAACCATATTTCAAGTGGGACTAAAGCCATGGGTCAAATGAGCCAAACTTTGTCTTGATTTGTGACATAACTGTAATACCTCAAATTTTGCCCCGAGATTATTAGGTTCATTTCACTTCACTTTTGCATTACATCTAACCAGTCGCTAACAGGTTTGTGTAGTTGGTTTGATCTTGCAGGAAAAATCTCCTTGTACGCAATTCAAGCGGTGAAGGGTAAAATGGCCATTTGTTAGCAGTTGGCTATCAATTTGTGAATTTGAGTTGTAGTCAGGAAGTTTGGGCTGTTTGATTTGGTTGTTGTGAGTCAGGGTCGCGGTGTAGTTGGAACTGTTCGATTGAGATATATTTAAGCTGTTCGAAAATAAGTCGATTCAAGTTAGTGGACTGAAGTTAGCCGGAGAATACGATCATTTGAGTTTAATCAGACAATTGGATTTATCCGTATAAAGTTGCTCATTTGAATGGCCGGAAGATTTAATCAGAAGTTATGTCGGGAATGCAATTAATCGGTTAAACTGAAATAACTAGGAATTAATTTCAATTTTCATTTCCTATTTTAAATTAATCAATCATGTGTCATTTTTTACATTTATCATATTTCATTTTTTAATTAATTTCATGGCATTTTTTAAATTAATCTTATTTCATCTTTTTAAATAAATTTCATTTTTAAACCAATCATATTTTTTAAAATCAATTTCATTTCATTTTTAAATTCAATCTTATTTCGTTTTTTAACTTTTGTTTTCATTTTTAAATTGTGTTCTCATTTTCAATTGATTTTTATTTTCATTTCATTTGTAAAATAAAAACATGAATTTAAATAATGGTTTTTCATTGCATTTCATAAAAAGAAAAAAAATAATAATAAACATTTTTATTAGAAATAATAATTATTCCTTACAAAAAATTATAAATAACCAAAATTACAATTACATTTTTCCTAAATAATTTTTCTAAGTTCCTAATCCGATTTTTTTGTCCCGATTCTGACTTTTTCGATTATTTATTTGAACCTGCAAAAATAGCAAAAACAGACAAATTTAATCGGTTAGTTTTCATCCTGACACCCTCAGAACATTGTCATCATCGGATGCGTCGGGAGGGTAACAGATTGCTCCGAAACCAACTCCCGACTCCTTTCTGACATTTCGGTAAATCAAGCAATTTCTGTTCTTATTTTCCGAGGCAACCGAGAGAGAGATAAAGAAGTGCTTTTGAAAAAAGCTAGTTTGGAAAAAATGCTTATCCAAAAAAGCACTTATTTGAAAAAAGTATTTTTTTCAAAAAATTGGTTTGCCAAACATGGCCTTAATGACAATTTCCCAGGAAAGTTCTAACACAACGGATCAAACGGGCTAAAATCATCTAAAGTTTCGCAACAAGTTCAACCAACAAGTCAAACAGTCAAATTCACAAAACAAACTTCCGCAAAATAAGCGTAACAATAAGCTCCAAAAATCCTGCGAGATCAACAACAAAATTTCAGCAAAACGGGAACGGATCCAGCCCACATAAAAAACTCAGCAACATATAAAAATCATCATAAGAAGAGTTTGAAAAAAAAAACCTAAAATGCATCAGAAACCGAAAAACGGCAGCGGCCAAAGGAGGGATCCATCATCGAATCCGAATAACCAAAAGTGAAAACGGCGCAATAAGCTAGGATTCAGAGAAATCCAGGAGGATTTCATCATCACCATCCGCGGATTTATAAACCTCACGGTTTCATCATCATCTGGATCGAAAGAAAGAAGAAGGGATCCGAAAGTTCATCGCAAAACCTAGAAAAGGATCCGGACAAACCCAGACGGCGACCACCTTCATAGCTCATCCAAAGCCGCGCACACCAATACCGTGGTCAGGCTCAGAGAGACGAGGTCAACGTCGTCTCATCATCATCGTTGTTAATCAGTCGTAACAACATCAAATCATCCGCGAGTTGGCCCAGCAAAATTGAGAACTCACCGGAAACACTTCAAACCAGACCGTCAATCCGTAAGGAAAATCTCTTGATTCCTTTATGTTTTTCTTTTCACGGTTTTTTCAGGAATACTTCAGAAGAAGAGGAAGGTGCATGTCAAGGAGAGCAAAAGAGGAAAAGCCATGGAATATGATACGAAAGGAGACGAAATACGGCAAACCCAGGAGGGGAGGCGCGCCGCCGCCGGTTGTAACGGAGAAGATGATAAGGGTTGAGAAAACCCTAATGACAACTATCACCATAAAGACCGCCCCTCCCCAATTTTATCTCATTCTTTTTATATTTTTTTCTTTTGTTTTTCATTTATTAGGTGTGGTATTAGATGTTAATGTGACATGTAAACCAACTTTTTTTTTTGTTAATTAAAACATTAACCTTAAGATAATTTTTCTTAATTCAAATATAAAATTAAAAACTTTTCTTTTTCTTAAATTAAACATAAAATTAAAACCCCTTTTTAGATTTAGAATTAACTAAAACTCATTTTTAAAGTCTAATTAAAACACCTTTTTAGAAAAAGGATTTAAAATCATTTCTTTAAAATTAACACTAAATAAAAACACTTGTGATTAAGATTAACATTTCTTTAATTTAACCATTAAGTTATTAATCTATTTTAAAAAAAAAACAAAACCAATTTTTGTAAATAATTAATTTTTGACAAGCTCCTAACTAATTATCTTTGTTTGCTAGTTCGTCGATAATTTTCGCACTTTATTTGTCGGTTGTAATCATGCGAGGCCATTGTCGCAGTTGTTTTTGGGATTTGTAATTTACGCGAGTGATTGTCGCGATGCTTTTTGCTTTACCGCTTTCATTATATTTTTTCGTACTTTAATTCTACCATATAATAATTCATTCGTTGCATCATTCACCGTTACACTTTCCGAAGGATTAGGTCTAGCAGTTTGACCACCGAGTCAATAGTCCTCAACCTTTGAATGTTTCAAACCCTAATATGCCTAGGTGTCCCGCCGTGGTCATTACTAGCTAAGTTGCATTGTTTCAAGTTAGTACTAAAGCCGCAAGTTCATTACTAGCTAAGTTGCCTTGTTTCAAGCCATCTTCGGGTTTTATTCAAGCATTTTTTTTCAATCATTTAGTACTAAAGCCGCAAGGTCATTACTAGCTAAGTTGCCTTGCAGGTCATGCTTTAAGGTGCTGCTAGGCAATATATAACAATATTTTAGGCAACATGTAGTCATTTTTCAAGAGGTTGTGATTTAGGCAGCATGCATATCATCTTCAAGACAATTTATATGTGGACGATATTACATCAACAATTCTACATTTCAATGCACAGTCAAAGGGTAAAAAAAGGCAACATTCATGAGTTAATTTGGATTTGCTACAAAGATTAAAATTACAGAGTTCCAGGATTGTTACAAGATGGACACAAAGTCCATTTGATTTCAAATTGATTTCAAAGTCATCATACATTTTGAGGCTCAAAGCTACAGATGGTTTGAATTGAAAAATATAGAGCAGAAGATTCTATACTAAGTCTTTATTACAAAAGAATACAAGAACATGAAGTACACTTGCAAAACTAATTGAGTCCTCAGATACTTTTTACATGGAAAAGTAAGTCGTGGAATTCCTCTTCATACCAAGTCCTCTTCTCCATGTTGAGTCTATTGTTTCTAAGCTCTTTCTCAATGCAAATTCCAAACTCCGATTTAGGCCATGATACTCTAATACCGAGCTCACATCATGCACATGAAAAGAAGAAAAGATGATAGTTTAGTCAGCACAAGCAAAAGTTATGGCAATCTATAAGAAGAACTATGCATACAAGTCAACATAGCAAGCATGGGTTTCATATATAAGGTGTAAACCATAATAAACAAAGTCACAAATCAAAGACATAATAACAACATAAGAAATGATAACAAAATTTACATATCATAAATAGCCAGAGTCTAGCAGCATCTAACATTGATTAAGTTGGTGAGAAAATTGCTAACCATGAACAACATGTAACTGATCCTTCAAAGCAGGCACGTGAAATTGATTTTTCTTGACATTCTTCGTTCAAAACATCAAAGGTATCCATCCAATGTTGGTTCCAACCATCCATTACATTGTTGACACATAAGTTTTTCCACTACGTCAAAAGAGATGACTGCCTACTAAAAATCAATGGCTAAAAACATAAGTTGTGCACCACATGCCATTGTAAATTATACGATGTGTCATGACATAAGCGATGATTGAAAGGAAAAATGTTGAAAATTACCTAAGATACCTTTGTGATATTCATTTTCCCTCTTATAAACACCTAGGGCAGTAGAAACCAGAATGAAGTTTTGAGTTTAAAGGCAGTAATTCCCTGTTACAAGCAAAGCAAAAGGAAAGATTAGCGTGTGATTTTCAATCAAAAAGCCACATCAGCAATAAAATAAATAACAGTAAAAATGTAGAAAGCACACATTCTTGCAGTAAAAACTAGTAGAAAACCCGTGCTTCCGCACGGGTAAAATTAAATTTGTAAATATATATATATATATATATATATATATATATATATATATATATATATATATATATATATATATATATATATATATATATATATATATATATATATATATATATATATATATATATATATATATATATATATAATTTTGATAAATATACTTGTACAAGAGTTAAATGAAAGAGAATGCAATTAAAAAGAAATCATAATAAATGAACAACAGAAAAATTGAATATTAAACAACTAATTTAACTTAATGAATTTGTAATGTTGTCAACTAAAAAGTAAAGTAATAATAAATAGTAAAAGAGAAGTACTACAACAAAATGTCGAGTAACCGATGTTGCAAAATAATGTGTTTGCTGGAGTTGGTATGATAATGTTCAGCTGTAAAAAAAAATAATTAGAGAACAATTAGATCATTTTATTTTAATGGAAAGCCTAATGACAGCGAAGGGTATCAATGTTATACCTACTAAATAGTGTGGAAGACTTCTTTGAATACAACGTTAGTGGTAGTAGCAGTGGTATTGTTATTTTTATCATGAATCAATATTTTAAGACCTTGTTTTGTCTTAACTCGGGACATTGCGACATACAACTGACCATGACAAAATACATCCTTTGGCAGGTATAAACCAACTACGTCTAACGATTGACCTTGTGATTTGTTAATTGTCATAGCGAAAGAAACAATAATGGGGAATTATCTTCTCACTAACTTAAAAGGCCATGGTGACTGAGATGGGGACAAAGACATTATTGGAATATAAATGATGTTACCTATATTCTTTCTTGAAATGATTCTAGCTTCAATAACATGATTAGCCAACCTTGTAACCGTGAGCCTTGTACCATTGCATAAACCTTCAGATCGATCTAAGTTTCTCATCAACATAATTGTGGCACCAATCTTTAACTTTATAGAATGATTAGACAATCCAGAAGTTTTAAGAGCATTTAGAAATTCAGCAGTTAAGTGCTCAAATGTATCAAAACCGGTTGTTGTTGATCTATCAATAGAATAACTACTAAAGTATTCATTTTCTTCTCCTAAGAGGAAAAAACTGACAAATGATAAAACAATTAAAAAATGAAGTCATATATGAAAATACGATGAAGACAACTTAACGACATGTATAGTACCTAGAAGAAGATCTGTGATATATTGATTAATCTCATCGACAACTTCAATTGTTTAAGCCAAGATAGCACGATTTTGTAAAAAAATTGGGGTCAGGATAGTTATGAATGAGATCGGGATAGGTACTATCAACAATAGCCTTAATAGGATGTGAAAATTTTGAAATTAAAAATTCTTCAGGAATATTAATTTCAACATAACCATCATTAGCCTCACCCATGGTACCATCTCCAATAGCTAAAATCCACTCAGAAAATATACGAACTTCTTCAATGTGTTGTGAAGTTGTCCCACTTTGTAGGCACATATTTTTTGTAAGCTTTAAGACTTTGCACTGATCCCAAATATAAGAAGCATTGATAGTTGAATGAATAATATCAGATCTACTACCTCTTGGAACAACGGGAAGAATTTGTCTAAAATCACCACCAAAAATAACTACTTTGCCTCCAAATAATTTATTTGTAGCCTGTGGAAATTCACTCATGATGTCTCTCAAGGATTTATCAAGAGCCTCAAAGCAAAATCTATTAGCCATCAGAGCCTCATCCCATATAATAAGATCTGTTATCTTTAAAAGCTCAGCAAGATCATCATTTTTGTCAATGTTGCAAATTGAAGAATGCAAAGTAGGGACAGGTATCTTAAACCTAGAATGTGTTGTTCTTCCACCTGGTAACAACAGACTTGCAATCCCACTTGATGCCACAGGCAATACAATTTTATGTTTAGAACGAATAGCAGCAGCGAGAGTGTTCCACATAAATGTTTTACCTATTCCACCATAACCATATACAAAAAACACACCACCATTTTGTTTGTCTACGACATCCATGACATCAAAGTAAATGTGTTTTTGCTCATCTGTAAAAATACATCATGTGACAATATGTTTAAAAATGAGAATTTAAAGCATTATTAGGCATTGACTACAATAAATGGCATAGAGATCTTCAACTATAAATAATATAAGTTATAAACAATAAGTATTGTATTTATCAATGTTATAATCATAAAAATGAAATAAGTTAGAAAAATATATAGTTTACAAATGTAATTGTACCTATAAGAGATGAGAACAAAGTATCAAAAATAATTTTTTGAGCATTTGAATCATATTGCCTTTCTTTGTAAATCAGACGGTTTCCAAGAAAAGAAAGTACAAAGTCATTTGGATATGGCATTGACTTGAAATCATTCAGACTTCTATTGTTCTTTTGTAACTGAGTTTCTATTTCAATCAGAGTAAGTTGTTTTAATTCTTCATCGGTAAGTGTTAATCCTAACATAGATAAAACAAAACAGTGTAAATATAACAATTAAGTTGTGAATAGATGGTAGAAATTGAAATGCATTTTGGGGGTACATGGATTTCTTGTTATGACACGTTTATTGTAAAGAATACTATTAGCTAAGTAGTGCCATGTTTGACTCCAAACATGCTCAGGTCTATTCATTGATGATGATAACAATATAGTAATAATAATAATAATAATAATAATAATAATAATAATAATAATAATAATAATAATAATAATTATTATTATTATTATTATATTTTTACAATTCAGATATTATTATTATTATTATTATTATTATTATTAGTAGTAGTAGTAGTAGTAGTAGTAGTAGTAGTATTATAATAATAATAATTATTATAATAATTATTATTATTATTATTATTATTTTATGATTATTATTATTATTATTATTATTATTATTATTATTATTATTATTATTATTATTATTATCATCATCATTATCATTATTATTATTATAGTTTTACAAATCAGATATTATTATTATTATTATAGTTTTACAAATCAGATATTATTATTATTATTATTATTATTATTATTATTATTATTGTGATAGTTTTACAAATCAGATATTATTATTATTATTATTATTATTATTATCATAATAATAATAATAACAATCATAATAATCATAATAATAATAATAATAATCATCATAAAAATAAGGCAAAATATCATTCTTGGTCCCTTAACTATACCTCGGGGTTCATTTTGGTCCCTTAACTTTAAAAAGTTCCATATTGGTCCCTTAACTCTTCAAATGTTCCATATTAGTCCTTTTTGACCTATTAGCGACAGATTTAGCGACGGTTTTTTGATTTTTTTCCGTTGCTAATTGTTGCGGTGAAAATTTTGATATCAAGCTATTAATTAACTTGAACCGTATTTCTTTTTACAACCGGACTTTAATTTATCCAAAGGATAGGTCTAAAGAAAGAAAGAACCTTTTTCGCGATGTAACGACAACGCTTTTAAGAGATTCGGGGATTCGGGGGTTGGTTATATCTAGGGAAGGTATTAGCACCCTAAATATCTGTAGTACTCTACAGGAACCTTTTGTTTAACTAATTGCTAAATTTGTGAATTGTGCTATGGTTTAAGGATTGGGAATTGAGATAAAATAAATAAAAAGGCCTAAGTGGTTTTCTAAGTTTGCTCGCAAAGGTATCACACCTTCTGCCTACGTATCCTGACTAGGATAGAATCAGAGCAATCGTAGTTCGCCTCACAAGGGAAAAGAACACTTGATGATGATCAAGGTTCAAAGGGGAACAAACATGACAATGTTTGTGTGGAGTTTGACAAAACTCCCTAATCTAAGTTGAAGTAAAAGGGGAAGTAAGAAGTCATGACGATGATTCTTACACAGAGCTGACGAACTCTTTCCTAGGGTTCTAGTTGCAGATCACTCCTAGTATGGGTGGGTTTCTTAGACTTCAAGCAAAGTCTAAAGGCTTCTAATCTAGGGTTGAGGTGACTTAACAAAGTCAAGAGGGTTAAGATTTTGGTCTAAGACATTGACAGTCAAGTGGACAGACTTTCCTTTGGAGGGACAAATGATTGGCAATTGGATGAAAGCTAACAAGCTTCATCACTTGGGGATAAAATAAATACAAACATTATACTAAAGCATTCATGGTGACAGCCAATGAAAAATATTTAAGGATGAAAAAGCAATGATGACAATCAAAGCAGATGATTAGTACGAAAACTGTGACGACAGATCGCACCTGGAGTACAATTAACAAACAGATGAAATGAACATGATAATAATTCAAAGTAAAAATCCTAACATGTTAACCAACATGTATAGGAATGAGAACAATCAATTTTCACAAAGAAAAACAAGTGAAACCCTTTTAACTTTCATCTGCAACAGATTAGGGTTAGCACTGTCAATGACAAGTTGCACATAGTCAAACATGGTGAGAAATTAATCAAATATGGAAAATAAAATTATGACATGAAAGTACACATTAAAAAAAACACAATGAAAAAAGAATGGGTGGAAAATGATAAAAAATGAGAGAGTTGTGATTTTTTGAAGTTTCATGTGAAAAATGAGAAAAAGTGGCAACAAGGGTTATCACAAGTGATCGAACCCATGCCAAGTACAATACGCGCGCAAGTCTCAACCGCTGGGGCGACCATACATCCATTAATCAATGTGAAACAATAAATATATGATGTATATCTTCATTCATGGCTGGGCAAAACTATGGTTTCTATGGATTTGCAAAATGGTCATATCTTCCTCAATTTTTGGACTTTTTTGACAAACCTTATATGCTTTTGGGGTAGAAAAACATGAAGATTAAGATGGTGGTGTTGGTTTTTTGAGATCACCTTACTAGTGAAAAACCCGATAGGGTACTTGTTTAGGTTCAAGAATTGCAAAATGGTTTGAACAACTTCATACAATCATTCTCAATGCCAATTAAACTGACATACACATCAATTACATGATATTTAAACAAATGAAAACACTTTCAAGGCCAGGATGTACTGATATTGGAAAGTCACACTCAAATTACAAATGATCATAAAAGTAATAATGCATGACAGTATGGTTTTCATGTTCAAAGTGACCATTGGTCATACCAACCTTCCAAACATTTTTAATACATGATATTGAGTGTGTGTGTGTGTGAAAAAAACCTAACTGTAACAAGCATGTGGATACTTGGCTTCCCAAGTGCATTAGGTGAGTGTTAAGTGCATGAGATGATACAAGTTGGTGCTCAGGTCATTTTCAGTGGTTTGGTTCATTTAAACATGTCACATATGATCATATTAAGCTGTTATATCACAAAGATTTCAAAGATAATCATTGGTCCAAGATCTGGTATAGGATATGCAAGCATGTGAAAGCAAAAGGCATTTTGTGAGTGAATTTGTGGTGCAGTGTATTTCCAACTCAAACAAATGTTCTAACATGTTATATTTGAATAATATGAGGTGTATGTGGAGTGTTTTTTAGTGAAACAAGAAACTGGTGTAAAAAGTGACAAGTGTGTGGATGTGTGATGCCAACATTGTACTTTGAAAGTGAACTTCTATGGTTGATTGATTTTTTTGATGAAATGAGAGTGCAAGCATGTTATAATGAACTAATGTGAGGTGTGTGCACTGTGGTTAGAGTAAAAGATGAGCTTGTATAAAAAATATCAACTTGTGGCTTGATGAGCAAGTAAAGGTAGCTTGAGGACATGAAACTTTTGAAAAACAGTTTTGAGGTCAAGATAAACTTGTCAACATGTTTTAAAAGAGGTTTGTGAGATGTCCAAAGTGAGACCTTGGTGTAAAAACCAGTTTGTGTAAAATTGATGGTGTGAGTTGCTTGATGTGTAAGATAAATGCTTATGGCAAACATGTGAATTTGATTTTGTATGCAAACAGAGCAAGATAAACATGTAGACACCCTCTAAATGTGTATTAGAGCTTGTCTAAATGTTAAAACCAGATTTGTAATGCTCTATGTAAAATGTGATGCTTCAACTGCTAGTGTTTATAGTGTGCAAGTGTGTGTGCTTTTCATTATGTTGTGACAGCATGTGAATGTGAACTTTATGCACCAACAGCAAAGTAAAATACATATACATTCCTCAAATGCACATAGCAACATGTTGGCAAGCTAAAGCCAGGCCTGTGATGCCTTATGCCAAAAATAAGTTTCCTACTGCTATGAACATTTCAAAACAGAATTTGATATGAACCAACATTTTTTCAAACAACAGTTGCAATTCTCCACTCAGTAGGTTTAAACAAAACTTGCTATGAACATTTATCCTAAGCACCTGAAGTGAACCATATCATGATATTTGAAAGATCAAGCACATTTTCATGAATTGCAAACATAAACAATTTTCCATGTCATATACAAACCAGTAGCAGCAAGACAAAACACTAGCATCGGGTTTTTTTTAAATTCATAACAGCAATAGCATACTACAGCAAAGTGATAATTTGAGCAATATGAACAGGGCATAATGGATCAGAACATAGCATTCATGTTTACACATCAAGTATCAGATGAAATGCTCCCAACAGCTTTTATGGTTTCAAGTACCAAAAGACAAAAACCAACAACATCACATTTTTACTATGGCAAGCATAAAAAACCATTTCCTCACAATTCCTAGGACCACACTCAGATCAGATTAGCAAAACAATATGATAAGAACAGGTTCAATACCTTATGCTACCACTCATGATGATCTTATCATTCATTAAAAACCAAAAGGTCATGTAAATCATTAAATGTTCACAATTATCACATTTTGCCAAAACAACTCAATAATGTAATTTCATGAAAATGAGATAATCTACTAGAGACAAGTTGCATACCTGTTGATGATCCTTCTAAGCAAGCAAAATTAGTTGAGAAAACCAGAGATTTTAACTTCACCTCCTTGCTTTTGCACCTTACTTCAACTTTAAGTAATCAACCACTTATGAGGCCAAAATGAAAATCATGAATCTCCAATGGTTTCTAAGGGTCTTGATAGTTGAGATATATGGTATGTGAGGTGTCTAAGTGATCACAACCTCAAGGAAAGGTTTAGAACTCAGTTTGGTGTTTTTTGTAGCTTTTGGTCAAAGCAAGCCAAGTATGATGTTGACTTTTTGATTTCTTGAGATTTTTTGGTGGTTTGATGGATTGTACACCTCCCATATGATATTTAGAGAGTGTATGGAGGGTTGTTGTAGTGTTTGAAAGGGTAGAAATGCTTTTGAGCAATTTTCACTTCATGACCATTTTTGGTGTTTTCATGGATTTTGGTGTTCTTGAGAATTTGAAGCAAGGAGTGGAAATTGGGATAACAGAGATTCTCTATGGTTTCTATCAGATGAATTGTGTCTAGAATGAAGTGAAAGAGCTCTCCTTTTATAGAGAAAGTGATTGAGGTGCTTGCTAGGGAGATTTCTTCAACATGAAGTAGTCTTTGGATATTTTGAACCAAACCTCCCTTGGAGGGTTTTCCACCTAATTCTAATGCAAATACAACTTGCCTATGTTCTTTGATGGTTTTATGATGTTTGTAGCAGGCTAGGATCATAGGGAAGGGGCTGGTACAGCCTTTTACTTTCCACCTCATGCTTGGAAAGTTCAACTTGCCAACTTGCTCCACTTGCAAGGCAATGAACTTCAAGCTTTGATTTTGTGGTATTCTGCATAATTTTTTCTTGTATCATGTTACATACACCTCATATATCAGATACAATAAGTTAGATTAAGAAAATTTGGCAAATTTGGTGAAAGAAATCAATCTTGAAAATTCAGCCAATGTGGGACTTAACATGTGAAACCTCCAACTTTGCACCTATGTAACTTTCTGCTCATAACTCCTCTTGAGATGTTCTAGTACAATTTAGAAAGCCCTCACATAGCTCTAAAACATTAATGTTTTCCAAGAAATCAAACTCCAATTGGAACCAGGTGAAAAAACCCCTCAAAGTTGGCTGCACACAAGCTTTTAAAGTGAAAATAACTTAGAAATTTTCTAAGTTATTTTCCCTTCTAGGAATGTTTTTGCTTCTATCTCAAAAAGTATGCATTTTCTGGTTGTGGACTAGTATGGGACTTTTGTAGGACTTGTTAAGAGCTTCCAAATGAGATTTGAACCAACTTAATTGGATGTGTGGTCAAGGAGTTATGGTTTAGCCCTTTTCAAAACCCTAATTTCTCGATTTCTCGATTACTCTCTCATCCTTGATCCAATGATCATGAAAATTTATATGCAAGTCCATTATGACATAAGGAACAACTTTGATTCACAACTTGGATTCCAATTCTCAAAATTTGAGGAGTTGACTTTTCAGTCAACCGTACGATCGATCGGTGCCGATTGAGTCGCCTGTTGACATTCTGGATATCCTGAGACATTGACACTTCCTGAATAGACTTTAATAAGCTATATGAGCTTCATGGACCTCAATCCCACAACTACAACACCTTCCAACATCAAAGTCAACCCAAAGTTGACTTTTCACTAGTTAAAAAAACCCTAATCGGGGCCTCCCGACTGCACTGTCTTTGATTCTGAACTGATTTCTTCAAATTGACTTCTCATTTGAATTTGATATTATCTTTGATTTCATTTCATGATTGACCTAACCCAAAACATTGATTGATCATTCCCTTGTAGTTTTGATTTTGCCGGCGCGGAAACCCTGATTCATCTGTAACTTGATAATAATGAACTTGCACTGATTTAGGGTTAGATAATTCATGATCATGCTTTTAAAATGATAATGAGAATCTAAGGGGTCAAATTTTGGGGTACAACAGTTGCCCCTATTTAAATATCTTCACTAGATGGGGAACGAGAGATGACAATCCTCAGAAAATCGCAGTGAAAGGTATTTAAATATAGATAACCAAAAATTTTGTCCCTTAGATTTGATGTCATGTTTAAAGGACAAGTTAGGATATGCCATGAATCCTAAATGATGCTTTATGATGCTTGAATGCAAACAACACAGACGCAAAGATAATTAATAAAAGAAACAGTAAAACAAACAATGACAAATACGAGGACTCGACACTGGGGACTCGTACTGAAAAACTAAATTAACAGTTCAGACATGACTGATAGCGTAAGCAGGGAAACTTCACATGGGGAAGAGACAAATCCAATAAAGATGACAATCTTATTGGAACATAGGTACTCCACCGGGGAGAAGAATTGACTTCTACTGGGGAAAAGGATATACTTTTATTGGGGAAATGGAAAATTAATTCCATCAGTGAAAAGAGAAGTAGGCTTCACCGGGGAAGCGAAAGACTGAATACAACCTCACTGGGGATGATCAGATGATGAACTTCCTATAGCGAAGAGTTCAAACGGGATCTTCAGGAATGGACTAGAAACAAGACTAAACACACACGGGGGATACTAGTGACGACTAGACCTCCGAGACTTGATTGGGAACATGGATTACTGGGGATACACCCTCAGTTTCTGCAAATAGTTCACACAATGCTGGTAATTAATAGACTTCCTGGGGAAATTGGTAACGACCAGAATTCCAAGCGATTCCAGTGACGACTGGTCTTTTAAGGGAAAAATTGGTTAAAACCTCAAGATACCAATGACGATTGGATTTAGGCAGTGCCAGTGACGACTGGACTTCATGGGGAGAGTTAGTAACAACTAACAAGATACCAATAACAATTGGAACAATACCAGTGACGACTGGATTCCCCGGGGAAAGGTTGGTAACAACCAAACCAAGAGGCGCCAATGACAATTGGTCTTTTAAACAGTGCCAGTGACGACTGGACTTATACGTGGATTTGTTAGTGACAACTAACGAGACACCAATGACAATTTGATTTTAGACAATGCCAGTGACGACTGGGCTTAAAAGGAAATAGACGGTGACGACCAAATAAATACCAACGACAATCGGTTTGAAAAAAATGCCAGTTACGACTGGGATTATACTTGGAAATGAAGTGAGTAATAACTTAGACTTCGCGGGGATTTATAGATGTCACCGACTTGGGGAACCAACGAATCACACTGATCCCATGATGAGGGGTGTACGTAGACTTGGGAAATAAACCCGAAGACCTACTGGGGAATAGAGCCTGTAGGTAGATTGTGCTGAGGTGAATTCAAACAGATGTCCAGAAATACTTCGCTGGGGAAAGAACCTTCATATCATCATAAGAAATCCTGAGGGATAATCTTCAATCTTGATAACCATACATGGCCAAAGGACTATTCGTCGCCCCACTTGCTAGCATTTCATTGGGGAATGTAAATTCTGACTGTTTATCAAGACTCCTGCTACCCTGAAATTTCGGGGAAGTATGATTTTCCTCGAGTCTTTCCACAAGTTAAAACATTTTGTAAAATCTTTCCAAGTTATTTTTCAAAAATTTGGACTTTAATGCTTTCAAAAACAATCGTTGACTAACGAACGGTATTTTGCATAACAAAGAAAATAAGGAACTGATAATTTGCACAAGAAAGAAAGGCTCAAAAGGCTGATTTTATTTAAAGGATGAAATCTTGCCAATGACAATATTCCATGGAAATTTTTACAAGTAAAATGGCAAAAGTGGATAAGGTTACATTGAATCCTGTGACCTAACTATGCCTAAAGACTAGAATTCTCCAAGATCCTTGCTTCTGACGAGAGCTGTTGAGATGAATCTTTGTTGAGTCTGCAGTGTTGATGACTTTGTCTGATTCAGCGAAACGCCTTTGTCCCTAATTTTTGCCTGGATCGCCCTTTCGGGTTTTCAATCCACCGGGACGCTCATTTTTGCCTAAGCCGCCCTTTCGGGTTTTCAACTTAGCGAGCTTTTTGATTTCTTTTCTCTTTTTTCTTTTCTTCTCTTTTTTCTTTTTTACCCTAACTTTTGCATAAACCGTTCTTTTGGATTTTCCGGTTTATCGGGTACTTTTTAGGCGTAATATTTCCGAACTGCGTCAGAGTTTATTGGGTGTGTGAGTTTTTCTCCATCCATGGTAGTAAGGATCAGTGAACCTCCGGAGAATACTGTCTTCACAATAAAGGGGCCATCATAATTAGGCATCCACTTCCCTCTTGCGTCTTTGTGAACTGGTAAGATCTTCTTGAGCATAAGTTCTCCTTCGCGGAACTCTCTGATACGGACCTTTTTATCGAACGCTCTCTTGATTCTTTTTTGATACAACTGGCCGTGACACATCGCAGACATGCGCTTTTCATCGATGAGATTCAGCTAATCAAATCTTTCTTTAATCCATTCTGCCTCTTCTAACTTGGTTTCCATGATGACTCTGAGGGATGGTATCTCGACCTCCATGGGAAGAACTGCGTCCATTCCATATACCAGAGAAAAGGGAGTTGCCCCTGTGGAAGTGCGGACGGAGGTTCTGTATCCGTGCAGGGCAAATGGTAGCATTTCATGCCAATCTTTGTAGGTTTTAACCATTTTCTGCAAGATCTTCTTGATGTTTTTATTTGCAGCTTCCACAGCTCCATTCATCTTTGGACGGTAAGGGGAAGAGTTGTGGTGTTCGATTTTGAAGTCATCACATAATTCTTTCATAACTTTGTTGTTCAGATTGGTGCCATTGTCTGTTATAATTCTGCTTGGGATCCCGTAGCGACAGATGATCTCCTTTTTAATGAAACGAGCCACCACTTGACATGTAACATTGGTGTAGGATGCAGCTTCAACCCATTTTGTAAAATAGTCGATGGCAACCAAAATGAAACGGTGTCCATTTGAAGCTTTTGGCTTAATTGCCCCAATCATGTCAATCCCCCACATAGAGAAAGGCCATGGCGACGACAGTACATTCAACAGTGTTGGAGGCACATGCATTTTGTCCGCGTAGATCTGACATTTGTGACATTTTCTGGCGTACTGAATGCAGTCGGTTTCTAAAGTTAACCAATAATAACCAGCTCTCAAGATCTTTTTGGACATGGCGTACCCGTTGGCGTGAGTACCAAACATTCCTTCATGAACATCTTTCATTAACAAGTCCGCTTCTCTTTTGTCAACACATCTGAGTAAGACCATATCATGATTTCTTTTGTAAAGTAAACCATTGCTGAGGAAGAATTTGGATGCTAATCGTCTCAGTGTTTTCTTGTCAAGTGCTGTAGCATCTGCAGGATATTCTTGTTTCAACAGATAATTCTTTATATCATGATACCAGGGTTTGCCATCAGTTTCTTCTTCGATCATTTGACAGTAAGCAGGCTCTGTCTTGCGTTCAATTTTGATAAGTGTGACATCATTGACATCTCTAGTTTTCCACATCGAGGCCAGCATGGCTAAGGCATCGGCGATGTGATTCTCTGCTCTTGGAACATGTTTAAAGGTGATTTCATCAAAATACTTGATTGTTTCAACGATATAAGCTCTGTAAGGGATCAGGTTTTCATGTCTTGTCTCCCATTCACCCGTGACTTGGTAGATAACCAAAGCTGAGTCTCCACTGACTTCGAGATTTTTGATTTGGAGATCAATGGCTGCTTCGAGACCAAGGATACATGCTTCGTATTCAGCAATGTTGTTTGTACAATCAAAGTCTAGTCTGGCTGTAAACGGAGTGTAACCACCTTCAGGATTCATTAAGACTGCACCTACACCATGTCCGCTATAATTGGAGGAACCGTCGAACATCATCTTCCACCAAATATCTGTTTGTTGACCTTTGTCAGAACTTGTTTCTTCACAATCTTTCACTAACATGATATCTTCATCCGGAAAATCAAACTTCATAGGTTCATAGTCTTCGACAGGTTGATCTGCGAGATATTCTGATAACACACTGCCCTTGATAGATTTCTGAGCCACATATTGAATATCATATTCTGATAGTAGCATATGCCACTGGGCAAGTCTTCCGGTTTGTGCAGGTTTCTCAAAGATGTACTTTATTTGATCCATTTTCGAGATCAATAAAGTGGTGTGACAAATCATATACTGCCTCAAACGTTTAGCGGCCCATGCTAAAGCATAACAAGTCTTTTCTAGGAGTGAGTATCTGCTTTCACAATCAGTAAATTTCTTGCTCAGATAATAAATGGCATGTTCTTTCCGTCCGGATTCGTCTTGCTGGCCCAGAATGCAACCCATTGAGTTTTCAAGTACTGTCAAATACATAAAGAGAGGCTTTCCCGGAACAGGTGGTATCAAAATTGGAGGTTCTTGGAGATAACCTTTGATTTTATCGCACGCTGTTTGACAATCAGAATTCCATACAACTGTTTGATCCTTTCGTAACAACTTGAAGATCGGTTCACAAGTAGGGGTCATATTAGAAATGAACCTGGATATGTAGTTCAACCTTCCAAGGAAGCTTCTAACCTGATTTTCGGTCTGCGGAGCTGGCATGTCTTGAATGGCACAGACTTTGTCTGGATCCACTTCAATCCCCTTGTGGCTGACAATAAAACCGAGTAATTTTCCTGATCTGACTCCGAAAGTACACTTTGCGGGATTCAATCTCAACTGATATTTCCGGAGTCTTTTGAATAACTTCAACAAATGTTCTAGATGGTCTTCTTCATTTTGAGACTTGGCGATCATGTCATCCATATATACTTCTATTTCTTTGTGCATCATGTCGTGGAACAAAGCCACCATAGCTCTTTGATAAGTTGCGCCTGCATTCTTTAAACTGAATGGCATAACCTTATAACAATAGGTGCCCCATGGAGTGATGAAGGTTGTTTTTTCCATGTCGTCAGGATCCATTTTGATTTGATTGTAACCAGAGAAACCGTCCATAAAGGAAAACACTGCAAACCGAGCTGTATTATCTACCAAAGTATCAATATGTGGTAAAGGGAAGTCGTCTTTTGGACTGGCTTTGTTTAAATCTCGATAATCCACACACATCCGTACCTTTCCATCTTTCTTTGGTACAGGAACAATGTTGGCTACCCATTCTGGATACTTGGACACTGCAAGGAAGCCTGCATCAATCTGCTTTTTTACCTCATCTCTGATTTTAAGAGCCATGTCGGGTCTGGTTCTTCTGAGTTTCTGTTTAACCGGCGGGCATTCAGGTCGTAGTGGTAGCTTGTGAACCACTATGTCTGTATCCAAACCAGGCATATCCTGATAAGACCAAGCAAACACATCTACATATTCTCTTAAGAGTTCCTTTAACTGCTGTTTTATTTTTGCCCCTAGGGCTGCCCCAATTTTGACTTCTTTTCTGTCTCCTTCTGTGCCAAGATTAATGACCTCCAAATGTTCCTTGTGCGGCTGAAACTCGGTGTACTCAGACTGTGCCCATCTTACCAGTTCCTCAGGGATTTCAAAATCTTCATCCTCGTCTTCGGCTTGGTATATTGGGGAATCCACGTCTGGAGAGAATACGAGGTTACAGGATTCAATGGGGTTATGGTCATCACTGCATGTTTGAAGGGTTTACTTTATTAAAACACACAATCAACAAATGCAACACATACAGAGAAAGAGAAAATTGTTTTTGTTTTTGTTTTTTTTTTGTATTGCCATTTTTCTTTCAAAGTAAAAGCAAAAAGACGGTAAAGAAACAACACGAGGATTTTTAACAAAATAGTCCATTCTCATTGATATTTCTTTGAAAGCATGGGGCCCTTACAAAACATTCCTATAGCCTTGGGCACGGCTATGGAGATTTTAAAATAACAAAGAAAGAAAACAACAAATTACTTTAACTCGGGAAAAACTACAGGAACTTCGATAGCCTCCCAGTTGTTCAGAGTAGCTTCGTCATGATACACTAGTTGTCCTATGTCTTCACTTTCAAGATTTCCTTCCACGGCGTTGATTTGAAAACCGCCACTAATAAATATCTCTTGAATAGCCTTTGGCCGACTGTTGTCATGTATCGGTTTTTCATCTTGAGTTGGTTTATAACCCAACCCCTGGCGGTTTATCTTCGGCTTTACCTCAATGACTTCTCCCCATCCCGCGGGAGTGCCTTCTTCCAGCGTAGCTTTGGCGCTTTGAGCTGATGCGAAAGTTGGACCACTTTTTGCCACCGTCTCCTCTATCATCACTGTGTTTGCTATCTCTAGTGCTTGGAATGATGTCTCTAGCGCGTCCTCTTCTGCTTCAATGTACCAGAACGATGAAATATTACTAACCATTAATTCCTCTTTACCATGAACAATTACCAGCTTATCATTTACCACAAACTTCATTCTTTGGTGCAGGGTAGAAGTTACCGCCCCTGCTTCATGGATCCAGGGACGTCCCAGTAGGCAGCTATAAGCTGGATTTATGTCCATCACCTGAAATACAATGTTAAATTCATGGGGTCCCACAAAAATCGGTAACTCTACTTCTCCGATGACCGTTCTTCTCGAACCATCAAAAGCTTTTACAATTAATGAGGTTGGTTTCATCTCTGCCCCGACATAGGCTAATCTGGACAGTGATCTTGCGGGTAGCACGTTTAACGAGGATCCTGTGTTGACCAGTACTCGTGCCAAAGTATCTTCTTGGCATTTGATGGATATGTGTAATGCACGATTGTGATCACATTTTTCCTTCGGTAACTCAGCATCGCTGAAACTTAAAGTATTGCATGCCGTGATGTTAGCCACTACTGAATCAAACTGCCCGAGTGAAATATCCTTGGTTACGTGTGCTTGTCTCAATACTTTCTGTAATGCTTCCCTGTGAGCTGGAGAATTTATCAAGAGTGACAAGATTGATATTTTTGATGGCGTCTGATGAAGCTGATCTACCACCTTGTAATCGCTTCTTCGGATAATCCTCAAAAATTCATCACTTTCTTCTTCTGTGCTCGGAGCTTCTTTTTCTTTGATTACCACAGCAGGAATAACTTCCTTTGGAATAGCTACTGATTCTTTCGGCTGATAGATCCGACCGCTGTGGGTCATCTTGATAGTGCCGGCAATGTTGGTCACATCTTTCTGATTATCTGTCTGAACAACCTTTCTCGTTTCTTTGTCCACCACAGTCACATCGTACTTCCATGGAACAACTTTTGTATTGTCGTAATGGAACGGTCTTGGTTTTTGAACTACGATTGGTCGCGGTTGACCAATAGCAGCTCTGTTGAAAACTGGCCTGACACCCCTGTTAAACACTGGAACTTTCTCTCTTTTCCTGGACAGGTCGAAAACTGGCTCTATTACAGAAACCTCTTCTTTCCTTACCTTACCACATACTTGTAACATCCCCTCACTTATCAATCTTTGTATATCTTCCTGCATCACATTACATCCATTGGAACTAACAGTACATTTTTCACATTTGTTATGAACACTTCCCAACAACCCTGCTTCTGTCAGCTTATCATGCAATGTCTTCAATGGTGTTCTGATTTTTGACACATCATTAATTATCTCTTCATCTGACTTTTCAATGGCATTGACCCCTCCATGGTTTGGCAGTGGGTTACTTTTGATGTTAGGTGGTACATCATCAAAGGACAGGATTTTCTTCTCCATCAACTCTCTTACCAGATGTTTTAAGGCAAAGCATCCTTCTAAGTCGTGGCCGGCAGCACCTTCATGGAAAGCACAATGGGCATTTGGGTTATAATGTGGAGATGTGGTATCCGGATTAAGCAGTCTTGTCGTGATCAACCCCTGATGGACCAAAGATGGATATAACTCAGTATACGTCATTGGTATCTGTGGGAGTGGAGGTTTTGTGGTCGGCCTTCGATTCTGGAATTGTTGTCTGGGCTGTGGCACCCTCTGCGGCTGATTTTGTTGAAAGGGCGGAGCGTTGGGCGCTCGTTGATGCCCTTGCTGGTTTTGCTGATACATGGGCGCTGGTCACCTTGGTTGATAATTTGAAGTGGGATGGTTGAATGCTGGGGTCACAGCTGCCACATACTGCTGAGGGGCATACTGTACCGGGTACACGGGTCTTTGTTGATGAAACTGTTGAACATAGTTAGGTTGGATTGGCTGGATGAAACTTTGTTGAGGCGGTTGATATTGCTGATATGGAGGTCTCACGGTACAATTTCTTTTTCCCATTACGACATTTGTTTCACCTTCTTTCTTTTTGTGAAACCCACTGCTGACTTTCTTAATACTGCTGTTGTTAGAACTGCTGGAGCTGCTGGCTACCTTTCCACTTTTCATTCCCAATTCTACCCTCACTCCCACGGCCACAATGTCTGAAAAACTTGCAGACACACTGCTGATCATTTTCTCATAGAATTCTGGTCTCACTGTGTCAACGAACCAGTCTGTCAGTTCTTTCTCACTTAAAGGTGGTTCTACCTGGGACGCTGTTTCTCTCCACCGCTGAGCGTACTCTTTGAATGATTTTGTGCTTTTCTGGGACATGTTCAGCAACTGCCTTCGGTCAGGCACCATATCCATATTATATTTGTAATGTTTCATGAATGCATCAGCCAAATCTTGAAAATTGTGGATTCTTGATTGATCTAGACTTAGATACCATTTTGCTGGAGCTCCCTTCAGACTGTCTTGGAAGCAATGGATCATTAACTTGTCGTCTTCGACGTGTGCTGCCATTCTTCTATAGTACATGATTAAGTGAGTTTATGGACAAGTAGCTCCTGAGTACTGATCGAAATTTGGGATTTTGAACTTTGGCGGTATTACTAGTCCAGATACCAAACACATTTCTCTGGCGTCAGTGCCAAAGGTATCGTTTCCTTCCATCGCTCGGATCTTTCTCCCTATAGTTTCAACACTTTCCCTTAACTTCTCATGTGATTCATTCTCCTCTTCATACCCTTCGGGTCCTTCGTATACTGGTGGTGGATTATGAAAGATGGGGCGCGCTTGAACCTGAACTGTAGCTGGAGTGTAGGTGGGAATAACTTATGGAATCTCACCTCCCAAGGGAATTGTCTGTTGAGTGACTCTCGGTGGTGGCACAAAGCCTGGAGACAAACCATAAGGCGGTACATTTGCAATGGTTACAGCTGTCGGGATTGGTTCTGCAGTGATTTCAGAGACAACGGTGGCTTGAGTGTCCAACATTGCACGGATGACTTGTAAGGCTTCCCTGATCTGTCCCATGCCTCCTCGGAGCTCTCCGAGTTCATTGTCGATTTTGTCTACATCTAAGTTCTGTTCTTCCATCCTTAAGCGAGCTTGAGCTCGTGTGTTGTACTGATGGTGAGGTCTCAGTGTGATTCTGTTGACAAGACAGAGGGATGAGACTCGACTCAGGAACATGCATATGCAATGCTTATGAAATGCAGACATGCAGATTTTAAACATTCAAGGGAATAAAAGCTTTATTTGCAAATATTATAACAATAAATAGGAAAAACAGACAAATCTTCATTGATAACATCTGGAGAGTTTACAACATTAAACGGGAAATGGAAATACAAGCTTCTACAAAATACGAAAAACAACAACAACAGATTCTAGATCTTTTGACTGGATGACCCTTCACCTCCTGGTTGATTCTTTCTTCCACTTTGATACACCACTTCTTGAAGTTCTTCTTTCTCTTGCATAGCCTTGAAATACTTATCTCTCCACGTTTTCCCTTCTTTCTCAGCTTTTGCCAAAGCAGCTTTCAACTCTTCTACGAGAGTAGGTTTGGGCGAGTCAGGCTCAAAGCGAGTATAGAACATCTTCATTGCCGCTTCTCTTACCCATGATAGGTAAGATTCTGAAACAGTAGCGTTGTGGGGGCATAGGGCAGTTACTCCCCTTGTGTGGACATAACGCCAAGCATACGCAATTCGAGCCCTATAAGCGGGATTCTTCCTTTCCTCCAAGTAAAATCTTCTCAAACAGTCTGGATCTGGTTCATCTTCCATGGGGTGCCCCAACTGTCGACGAGCCAGAATAGGATTATAGCTGATGCAACCATTGACGCTGATGAGCGGTACATTCGGGAAATCTCCACAGCTTTGGATCATGGTAATTCCTCCATACATAGGATCATACCATTTAATGTCTGAGTGTTTGAGCAATAGCAGCTTTTCTGTCCATGAGAGTCCATTTTGCTTATCCCAAATGGCTGGAATTTCTGACAA
>OZ012739.1:395076216-395081216 GCA_963859935.3 Lathyrus sativus | reverse complement strand
ACAAGCAGATGGAAACGACGCGTCCGGCGGAAACTGACGAGAGAGACGGTCAAACTGCCTCACCGTCATCTGTGGAGCGACTCCTTCAGGCCGACCACCGGCCCCCGGGCCCGGTAGCATTCCAACCCGTTCCCATCCCGGCGGGAGCGGACCCAACAGTGGCCGCCCTCTTTACGGCCATCAACCAGACGAACCAGCTGCTGTTCCAGCAAAACGCGAGAATTGGAGCATTGGAACGCGTCGGCCCTCCGAGGTCCCGCCCGCGGGAAGACCAGAACGGAGGCTCGAGAAGTCCCTCACCTCGACCCAGAAATCGCCGACCACGGCTGGAGAGACACCGCATACAGGTAGTGCGAGAACGCACCAGGTCCCCAGCAAGACAAGTTCGCGAGAGGCACCAGGGCACTGCGGCGATCCCAGCCAGGGATCCTCGAGGCGAAAACCCAGGCAGGAGGTCGAGAACCCGAAACCAGGGCCCTATTCCGAACGGCTCGTCTCCCCATCGGTCCCCGGCCCCCAGCGACGAGGACGATTACCGTACCCCGCTGTCCCGAGAAATCATGGCTGCCCCCATACCCCAAGGGATGGAGAAGCCCCTGTCGCTGTCAACGTACGACGGCACATCCGACCCGGACGATCACCTAGAGGACATCGAGGCCATGCTTGATTACCGAAACGTCCAGGGAGCTATCAAGTGCAGGCTCTTCCCGACGACTCTGAGGAAAGGCGCCATGACCTGGTACAAAAGTTTGGAGCCCAAATCAGTTACGTCGTGGAGAGTCCTGAAGGACCTGTTCTCCAAACACTTTACGGCGTCCCGGCGCCACCCGAAGACGGAAGCCGTCCTCGGGGCGATAATCCAGGGCCCCGACGAACCTCTCCGAAAGTACATCGAAAGATTCACTCGGGAAGCAGTGTAAGTGACAACGTCAGACGAGATGAAGCGCTACTTAATGGAGCAGGGTCTACGCCACGACTCCAAGTTCTACGAGGCCATAGGCATACACCGGCCAACCTCCCTCTAGGATTTCCTCAACAGAGCCGCGCATTATATCCGATTCGAAGAAACACAAGCGGCCAACTCCACTCGAGACACCCGAGACAGGGAGGCCCCTCGCGGGCACCGAGATGACGGAGCCTCAAGCCATCGACGGGGAGGGGACCGCTATCGCGAAGATCGCCCCCGCGAACAACGCGAACCATGCGGTCCTGCCGGCCGATTCACAGAGTACACGACCTTAGTCGCTTCCCGCGAGCGCATACTGGCCGAATGCGCCAAAACCGAATTCGCCCAGGGAGGTGTCCGTTTTCCGCGACCGACACCCCCCAAACCCAATGTGGACAAATCAAAATACTGCCGATTCCACAGGAGCCACGGGCACGTTATAGAAGACTGCATCCATCTCAAGGACGCGATCGAAATTCTGATCAAAGACGGTCACCTGAAGAGATACACCCGAGGAGGCGAACCACCGAGGCAAGAGGCCCTAGAGGCCAAGAAAGTCGAGGAACTCCCCTCTCCAGAGGACAACAGCAAGCTCCAGGTCGCACTTTGTGTTAGCCGCCCCGAGGATTGGTTCACGGACAGAGAATTCGGTCTTCCCGAAGGACCCGACCTAATCGACGAACCAATCCGACCAACCAGCCGCTGGGAATACTTCGCCAGAGCCATGGTCATCTCAGATGGAGCCACGAGGAGCCTGTCTATAGGATCAGTGAAGAGAAAGTTTGACGAGCTTATCGCGAACAACTCCGGAAAAATGAGCACGCTCGAAAAATTCCAAGGTCGATCCAATCCGATCACATTCTACCTCGAGGAACTCCCCGGGGATCCCCCAACTCCAACATTCCCCTGCTCATACGTGCGCGGATGGCGAACTTCGACGTCAGGCGCCTCCTCGTCGACGGTGGAAGCTCGGTTGACATCATGTACACGCACCTGTTCACAACTCTCCAACTCGACGAATCTAACCTTTCCCCCTACGTAGGCTCCGACCTTCAGGGGTTCAACGGGAGGACGACGAGATCTTGGGGGTACGTGGAGCTGAAAGTCACCTTCAGAGAAGAGGAAACAGCCAGGGAAATCAGCATCCGCTTCTTAGTCATCGAGTGTCCGTCCCTCTACAACTGCATCCTGGGCAGAACAACGATAGCGGAACTCACCGCGGTACCCTCCACCGTCCACCTGAAGATGAAATACTACACAAAACAGGGGGTCGTGGTGACCCTTAAAGGAGACATCGAGGCCGCCCGAAGGTGTTTTGAGGCCGCGCTGAAAGGTTTAGACTCCATCGCTCCAGCGACCAAGAGGACAACTCCAATCGTAGCACCAAAGGGCAAACCAACGAAGCTAGTCGGATTCGTGGAACTCGACAGTCGCTTCACCGAGGACCACGGCCCCGAAACAAAGACCAGCGAGGTCAACGGGCAACCTTCCCACCCAGCGCGCCCCATCCCGGATGGAGAATTCGAAATCATCACACTCGAGGAAGACACGAGCAGAACCGTGAAGATCGGCGCCGGACTCCCAGACCTCGCGAAAAGACAGCTCCAAGCCTGCCTCCGTGAGAACGCCGAAGCGGAAATGCCCGGACTCGACCCCGAGGTCGCCTGCCACCAGCTATCCATCAGCCCGACCACGAAGGTCGTTGTGCAACGTCGGCGTTGCCAATCCCCCAAAAAATCGGCAGCAGCCGAAAAAGCTGTAAAAGACCTCCTAAAGGCAAAATTTATTTCGGAAGCCCGATATTCAACCTGGATGTCCAATGTTGTACTCGTTAAAAAGAATAATGGAAAATGGCGCATGTGTGTTGACTATACTGATCTCAATCGGGCATGTCCTAAGGACGCCTACCCCTCCCCAACATCGACAAGCTCGTCGACAACTCCGCGGGCTTCAGGCTCTTGTCCTTCATGGACGCATACTCGGAGTACAATCAGATCCCAATGGCCGAGCACGATAAACAGAGCACGACATTCATGACAGCGTCGGGCAACTACTACTATAACGTAATGCCCTTCGACCTCAAAAACACCGGGGCCACGTACCAACAGATGATGAACAGTGTCTTCCACGACGAAATCAGCGACATGCTCGAAGTATACATGGACGACATGATCGTCAAATCTTGCACGGAGGACGACCACACGGCACACCTCAGGAAGGTCTTCGAGACCGCAAGGACGTGCCGAATGCGCTTCAACCCGGAGAAATGCACCTTCGGTGTCCGTGCCGGTAAGTTCCTCGGCTACTACTTGACCGAACGGGGGATCGAAGCCAATCCAGACAAATGCCACGCCTTCTCAGATATCACCACACCCACCACGAAGAAGTCCATCCAATCCCTCAACGACGTGCTCGCCTCCCTTTCCCGGTTCATTGCCAAGTCCGCCCAGCACGCCCTCCCCTTCTTCAAACTGCTCAGGAAGGAGACCAAGTTCGAATGGACGGACGAATGTGAACAAGCCCTCTGCCACCTCAAACGCGTCTTGTACGAACCACCAGTGCTGACACGTCCCGTGACGGGAGAAACCCTATACCTATATCTGGTCGTGGCTAACAAAGTCGTCAGCGCCGTCCTCGTCAGCGAAGTCGGGGAGGGCCAAAAGCCCATCTACTTTACTAGCAAAGCCCTCCACGGCCCCGAAATCTGATACCAGCTGATCGAGAAGGTCGCTCTAGCCCTCATCACAGCAGCACGCCGGCTCCAACATTATTTTCTCGCACACGCCATCGTGCTCCGCACCGATCAGCCCATCCGCCAGCTCCTCGGCCGTCCCGACATGGCCGGACGCATGCTGAAATGGTCACTAGAACTCTCTGAGTTCGACATCACCTACAAGGGCCGGAACGCCATCAAAGCTCAAGCCTTGGCAGACTTCGTCGTCGAAATGACCCCGCCACCCGAAATTTAGGATTTTGAACTTTGGCGGTATTACTAGTCCAGATACCAAACACATTTCTCTGGCGTCAGTGCCAAAGGTATCGTTTCCTTCCATCGCTCGGATCTTTCTCCCTATAGTTTCAACACTTTCCCTTAACTTCTCATGTGATTTATTCTCCTCTTCATACCCTTCGGGTCCTTCGTATACTGGTGGTGGATTATGAAAGATGGGGCGCGCTTGAACCTGAAATGTAGCTGGAGTGTAGGTGGGAATAACTTATGGAATCTCACCTCCCAAGGGAATTGTCTGTTGAGTGACTCTCGGTGGTGGCACAAAGCCTGGAGACAAACCATAAGGCAGTACATTTGCAATGGTTACAGCTGTCGGGATTGGTTCTGCAGTGATTTCAGAGACAACGGTGGCTTGAGTGTCCAACATTGCACGGATGACTTGTAAGGCTTCCCTGATCTGTCCCATGCCTCCTCGGAGCTCTCCGAGTTCATTGTCGATTCTGTCTACATCTAAGTTCTGTTCTTCCATCCTTAAGCGAGCTTGAGCTCGTGTGTTGTACTGATGGTGAGGTCTCAGTGTGATTCTTTTGACAAGACAGAGGGATGAGACTCGACTCAGGAACATGCATATGCAATGCTTATGAAATGCAGACATGCAGATTTTAAACATTCAAGGGAATAAAAGCTTTATTTGCAAATATTATAACAATAAATAGGAAAAACAGACAAATCTTCATTGATAACATCTGGAGAGTTTACAACATCAAACGGGAAATGGAAATACAAGCTTCTACAAAATACGAAAAACAACAACAACAGATTCTAGATCTTTTGACTGGATGACCCTTCACCTCCTGGTTGATTCTTTCTTCCACTTTGATACACCACTTCTTGAAGTTCTTCTTTCTCTTGCATAGCCTTGAAATACTTATCTCTCCACGTTTTCCCTTCTTTCTCAGCTTTTGCCAAAGCAGCTTTCAACTCTTCTACGAGAGTAGGTTTGGGCGAGTCAGGCTCAAAGCGAGTATAGAACATCTTCATTGCCGCTTCTCTTACCCATGATAGGTAAGATTCTGAAACAGTAGCGTTGTGAGGGCATAGGGC